>LWCA01000799.1:0-17641 GCA_001642005.1 Intoshia linei | reverse complement strand
TAACATTAGTGATATTTTCATATTAGATCATTTTAAATGGCATAAATTCAAATTAAATTGTCGACGTGTGGTGAGAACCATAAAATTTATTTAGACAGTGAAAGAGTTAACTAATCCACCAGTAATGAAAATCGGAGATTGCAAAAGTGAATTCACGATAGAAACGGATGCATAAAAACAGGGAATAGGTGCAGTCCTTCTTCAAAATCAAAGAGTCGTGGAATATACCAGTAAATCGTTTACACCTACGGAAAGAAGATACTGTACGTTCAAAAAGGAATTTCTTGCAATTTATTGGGCGGTACAAAAATGGAAATATTATGTATCTGGAAAAAAATGTACTATCATTACTGATCATAACCCAATTAAAAAATTATAACATTAAAAATGCAAATAATCTACCACACCAGAAATATCGATGGCTGGAAAAGTTAGAATCTTATGAATTGGATATTAATTATCGACCTGGTTCTCTAAATTATACTGCAGATTTGTTATCAAGAATACCATCAGAGATAAATAACGCAGTCAATAAACTCGAGATACAAAGTGAACTATTCGACATTAAAACGGCACAATTTAATAATTCGGAATGTAAACAGACATATAATAAATTAATAAATAAAAGTCCATTGATCAAAAACGATAAATATTACAATTTGCGTAAAACCTTGATAGCAAAAAACAATGTAATTTATCAGGTAATTAATGGTGTATCTAGATTGATAGTACCTAGTTCTATGACAAATACCATAATTAAATACTATCATAATTCTATACTATATTGCCATCCCGGTCTTTCTAAATTATATCAAATGATAAAAAAACGGTATAACTGGCCTTATCTGAGTAGAGATTTACGAGAATATTTAAACGGATGCAATAGGTGTAACAAATCAAAACACCGAAATCACATGCACGTAAAACTATTGAAACCTGTTATTTCATCAAAATTTAACGACCTGTGGCAAATAGATATTATGGGACCACTACCCATTTCAAAAAATGGAAATAAATATCTTATAAATATGATAGATCATTATTCCGGAATGCTAGAAAGTGTAGCCGTCGATAATATATCAGCCGAAACCGTATCTAAAGCCATATATAAATCTATAATATTAAACTATGGACCCCCTGTTCAAATACAAACGGATTTAGGGAAGCAATTCAAGTCGTCCATTTATGTGCCGTCAAAGAATTATGTGACACACTTGGTATTATTAAATCGAATTCTTCGCCTTACAGGCACAATGAAAACAAGAAGGTAGAACAAATTAATCGTACTATAATGGAAAAATTTAGAATTTTGTACAATATAGAATTTGATGACTGGGATGAAAGACTGGACGAAATTACTTATTCATTCAGAATATTACCATCATCCCGTACCGGAATCTCTCCCATGGAACGTGTATTCGGTAAACAAGATAAAAATTCCATAAAAATTAAAGTAAACGAATATATAAAAAAATACACCAAATCCATGAAGCGTAATTTTGATAAAAAACTCCAAAAATCTCATTTAAAACACGACTCGTACGTGCCTAATACTCCTGTTAAATCAAAAAGTCACGACTTGTATAGAGAAAGGCCAAAGCGTAAAATGAATTTATCTAAGCGCTATGTCGATTATAATACATCAATAAATATCAAAAGCAATACTGATACCGATACCTTGCCTCGTAGAGCTTTACACATTAAAGAACATATTTATCCCACACAATTACAGATGATTATATCTCAGGCCGACAAAATGTTCGGAGAAAATTTTGTTTTGAAAAATATTTCTGATATCATTAACGCAAATGCACAATAACAAGTTTACTACTCTTCAAATTTCTCTTAGGGAAAAAGTGTAGTATCCTCATGGATATTATGAAAAGAACCTGATTTATTATACATTCATTATCAACTTGTCAAAAACTTATAAAAATATTTAAAAGTGTTAATAATACATCTATACCTTACTGAATAGACTTAATTCATTACAAATAGTAAAGGTGCCCTGTGACTAATCTAACATATGATTTATCTTAGTGGTCATCACAATTTATTTTTATAAACTTAAAGGTCTTTAATTTATTACTATTAAAATTTGATATTTTTAAAATACAAAAAGTTGGTAATCATTTTAAGAATTGAAACATTTCAATCACATCATCTTGTTCGCAGTAAAAAGTTTTATGTTTACCATAGGGCTACTTTTATTAGTTTGAATAAGGACACAGGTTAATGGATATGCATAGTAAAGCATTAATGTTAGATGGAAAGAGGAAAAAGGATATAAGGGATTATTTTAAAATATAAAATTATTTACAATTCTTAGTTGTATGTATTCTCAAGATAATAATTATATATCATTTATAGTGTATTAATTTCATTCTATTATATTGTTTTTGTTTGTTGAATTATCGTTTTTTCGTTATTTTACGTTACATATTTATGTTTATTGTTTAACTGTTCTTATAACGATATACTCTCAATATCTCCATAAATATTGAAATACCAAAATTGACGGTATTGAGAGGCCTCACTGTATAGTGAATTGTTAACCCTAATTGCAGTGTATAAAAAAATAATGATTAAAACCTTATAAAATATTTTAAATCAGTATAAGGATAATTGACTAATGTTTTTCATCTGGCCCGCAATAATAACTTTTAAGGTGGTCGATTGTGGTCTGCAAAAATATTTGGGTAATGTTGAATTAGATTATTATTGAAAACTATTGTTGGTTCTAATAAGAATTGTTCAATACTATTTAATAACTGGTAAAATGTTAACAATTAAAATTAATCACTAAATTAATTATTTTTGAATGTTGATAAAGTTTTAACCTAAATATTATATATTGAATGTCACATAAATGAAATGAGTCAATTAAAATTGTAATTTATTCAATCCTTTAAAGAAATACAATAGATTTAAATTAATTAGGCCACTCATTGTTTACCTTAATTCGAAATTATATTCGTTAAATTTTATAAATTATTGATTGTAACGTTACTTTCCATGCAACAGTAAACCCAAGTGTACAAATTCAAATTCATCAAAATAATACCAGTATAAATGTTTTGGATTTCAAATTTTTCATTGCCGTACTACCTCAAACTCGACGGCAATGTCATTAATATTAATGGCACCATTTCTGGTGTTTGTGCCATATGTATATTTGCAGTAGCAATAATTTTATTTACAACTGAAGCCTTTAATATTAATAGTATGTTGGTTAGGTAATTTTTTATTTATTTTATATATAGTTCACGGGCGTTTATCTCTGTATTTACATCTTAATATGTATAACCTGTTATTTTAACAATACCCTATTTTAGATATAATATTACAAATGTAAGATAAATGAATACATGTCAAAAGTTACTGTAGTACATCATGTGTATATTAATAGTATTTTAAGATGCATGTATGAATTTTCTACATTCTAACTTTTCATTCGTAGTTGCATAATATTACAATCCATTTATAAAATGAGCAACCATTTTCTAATCCAAATTTAAAAATACAAAAATTAAGCCAATTCATCAACCCAGCTAAAAATATATACGTAAATAATATTATTAATAGTATAATAATAAATATATTTACTAAATATATTTAATGTTACCAATTTTGAGATAATTTCTAGAGCGACAATATTTCTAAAAATTTGACACATTATAACTAGAGGTGGCACAAAACTCAATGAGTTTTGTGTTGAGCATGCTCATTGTGCAAAAAAGTGCACAATCGTGAGTTTGTTTTGAGTATTGTGTAAAATTTTTTTCGAGCTTGAGTATTGTGTTAAGCATTATGCAAAAAATTTTTGAGCTTGACTTATTAATTAGCAAAAATTAATAATTACATTTCTTATGATATAGAAATTGATTATGCAATCAGTCCAATAAAACAGTGGAATATTTTTAAAGAATCAATGCCTATGTTATTTCAGATTTCTATGGTTATATTGGTAATTCCCTGCTCCCAGGTATCTGTAGAACGTTCCTTCAATATTTTAAAAACTATAGATAGTTGCAAGAGAACAAAAATGGCAAGGGACTTTTTAGAGGATATTTTATTTTCAAATCTAAATAAATAAATTTCGTCGTAAAGAAAGTGTGGCTGTCCCTGATATATTATACATCAGGGTGATTAAAACAAATTGGGTTGAGGCCCAAAAAATATAATTTCAAAATTTATCGGATGACTCTTTTAAAATTTTTTCTGTGATGTTCAACAGCGCATTTCAGGTAGTTTGTCACTTAGTTTAATTTTAGGTTAACTAAAATATATCTTAAATTGTATATTAATATATTTTTATATAGAGGTGGATACTCAACTGAACAGCCAATGGTATTGGCTAGTATACTCTTAGCAATATGTGCCTTATTTTTTAATGTTGATAAAACGTGGGCTCCAACAAAAAACTTTTTGAATATATGCCAGGTTATTTTAGAAAATATATATGTAAAATGGATTCCATAAAATAAATATATTGCATATTATAACAATTTAAAAAGGTACATACAACTCTTATAACAATTGCTCTGACGTTAATTGTATTTGGTTTGTGTTTACGTAGTGGATCATTACTGTTTTATGGGAAAAAAACCTCAAATTTTAAGGTATTTGAAATTAACATTCTTAAATATGTATCTTACAATTCTTTTTATTATTATTTTTTATCACCTCACTTTAGCTAATAAGAAAAGAATGGATAGTAACCTTATTCCATTTAATTTTTATTCTTATAGCTGTCGGAATCTTAACATGTTGGTTCGTATTAAATCCTTTCACGATCGAAACTCAAAATGTAATAAAAATTAATTACTATATTTAATAAAAATTTATAGGGAAATTATATATGTACTGGCCAATACAATAATATCTGGAAATGGGCCATACTGGGGTATCATAGTGTATTCTTGATATGTTCATTAGTTTTGATTTTAATGAATGTTATAGTGTAAAAATAATGTTAATTCAAATAAATCAAAAATTTAGTGATGGATTAAATGGCTACAATACCATTTTTGCATTTTTTACAATTTCATTGATGGTACCTATACCAGTTGGATACGTATTGAATGAGACTATTTTTGATACGAGTCCAATATATCAGCAATTGGTGAATCAATTAACTGTATTACTGTATGCAGTCATTGTTCTCACCTTTTTGATCATAATAAAGGTATTTGTTATTCATTTTTAGTTATCAAAAATGTGTAGTATAAAGAAAATTCATTTTGATCTTCTATTCATTCTACTAAATTAACACACTTAAGCAATTACAAAACTATGAGTTTGATAGCTTTGATTTTGTTGATCATCATACATTGTTTTTATAATATAACAAATATTATACAGATATGTATGTAACATACATTTATATACATTTTGAAATGTTATATACAACGTTAAATTTATTTTTTACAATAATCATATCTATAAAATATAAAATAATATCCCAAAGTCCCTTAGATATTATCAAAATAGTTAAAAATTAGAGGTACATTGGAAAAATCAAATTTTTCGAAACTACCAGTTCGCCATCAAAGAATAAAAAAATAACCCATTAACGACAGTTGTGATATATCATTTAAAATTATTATACCATTTGGTATGATACCTCTCAAAATATTGTATAAAATGTACATTTTATTATTTAGTTTGTTGAAACAACAGTTTCCAAAAAGGCTTTAAAACTTACTTTGTCCATAAATGATAGCAACCGATGTGTATCAAATTATTTAAATCATAACAATTTGTAAAAACATGATTAGTTTAATATTAAACCGTTCAGTAAAAAATATAAATGTTAATAATTTAATAATAAAAATCATATAAAATCAAATATACTTGTATTTGCTTTTTTGTTTTGTGTTTTTCTCGATTTTGATGGTGAATTCATCAATTCAAACTTACTATAACTTGAATTTATTTCATCAATTCCACTATTATCTCTAGTTTTTTTCATTTTTTTTGGTGTTATTGATTTTGAACGATTAGCAATGCTTACTCTTGTTTTAGTTCGTACCATCTTTTTTTTCTATAAAGTATAATTTATGAAAGGGTAGGAAATAATAGAATTTGCAAATATTACATTTTTCATCATTTTTTGGTCCATCATTGGAACATTCTCGTATGAATTGTTATCAGATATCTATGCGTGTATAAATAATAATACTTAAATATTGAACCATTAAATCTTCGCTTGAAGCACTGTGAATAAATTCCTAAAAAATTAAAAATTTATTATTGAAAATTAAAATAAAAGTGTTAAAAATCACTATTTTCAACAAATAATTTGTATTCTTATGAGGCTTCTTTGTATACATTAATAATATATCAATGTACTTATATATTTAATTACGTCATAGTAATTTTGTTTTTTGTCCAAAACAGTTGGTCTAACAATTCTACTTTTCCTTTTAGTTTCAGTCTAAATATAATAAGTATACAAACATTAATATTTTATTTTATTCAATTGAAGTTTTAATTCTTATTATTATTAGTTATTTATATTTTTTTATATAATACTGATAATTCAATTTTTTTCAGTTTGGCTTTTTTCATTTCCTTCATTGTTTCATAGTCAGTATTTTTTACATATTTTTCATTAATCTATTATAGTTATTAATATATTGCATACTTTAGTTTACGTCTTTCGATATGTCGTTTAATTTTATTTTTAATGCAATTAAAGAATCCTTTGATTTAAGTAAATCATATTGAGCAATGGTCATTTCTTTATTTTTATTGTTATACTATGGATAAAATCAGATCAAGTACATTGAAATTATAACCTCAGTTTCTAAATTCTGGATTTTTTCATTTAGTTCATTTTCAACATCCTTGTTTTCTAGTTTATTTTGCAATTCTTCCACCTTTCATCAACAATTATTTATACTTACAATGATATATTATTTTATATACATTATTATACTATTTAAATTAGTAAATAAAATTATTATTACATAAGTAATACAAGTAATAATAATAATATCCTTAATAAGTAACAATGTAGTTATATATTAATTTTATAATGTAATACACCATATATGATGTTATATTTTTAGTGAATATGTATTATCTCATAATATTATTAGTGAAATCATATTAATATGAATATTATTTATATCCGTTTATTTGACATATCTGAATTGACCGAAAAACTGAAATATCAAAATCTTAGATCTAATATATAATTTAAAATGATAACCAATTCTTTAATTTCATTTGATTTATTTAAATTTTCATCGCTTAATTGAATATATTTTTTCTTTAGCTTTTCTAACTAAATGAAATTGTAAATAAAATATCAAAAAAATTTCAAATACCTTTAATTCCATAAATTCAATGTCTTGTTGAGTTTTGATTTCAATTATGCGGGATGAATTTATTAATTCTTGAACTTCATTAATCTTAAGATTTAACATTAATTATTGTCGGATACCAATCATTAATGTATTAATTAAATGCCTCAATTTAAGATTCGTAAATTTGTCATTTTTATAATTAATAATATGCTAATAGTATTAATAAACATAATACCTTGTCTTCACATATCAATTCAGATACAATATTTCTATTGCTTAACTCTTTTGCCATCAGAATGTCTATTTCATCTTTTAAAGTATGTATCTAAAGTAAAATTATTAAGTTTTAATTAGTAATTAGAAAAGATTTAAATTAAAGAAATACAGGTGGCATAAAATGTAATTGGTGAACACTGAAAACTAAAATAAAATAATTCATTCATACTATTAACAGTTTCTGAAAAATCCATATTACTTTAAAAAAATGTATATTATCTCTAACAATGTATATAAAAAATTTTATACAGATTTATTATCCATTGTTAGCCAAAATTTGACAAAAAATAGACATCACTGGACAAATAATTTTTTAGTCACATATATGGGTATTTTATATATTATGATAGATATGATGACAAACGCTTTTAGTAAGGCATTCTTGTTTTTTTATATCATTCCTTTTTTTACAGCTGTACAAATTATTGATATAAACAAATCGTTTTCCATCTAAAATGGAAAATCCTTTATAATTACAAATTGATTAAATTTACACATTATAAAGTGATTATCAATTTAATACAAATAAACACAAATAAGGCAATAAAAAATAAGCAATTACAAACATAAATAGGGCACAAATAAACAAAAATTAAAAAATATTAATTTCTCAAAAAATCAATTTAAAAAATTTTAAAAACATCAATGTGATGCTTCAGATTTTCGATATATAATTTTTTCCCAGCAACAAAATTTTAATTGTCAAATTTATATTATATAATTAAAATATTACATTTTTCCAATATATTGTTAAATAGATCCAAAAGTTTTTGTACGTGACTTTGTATATTTAATAAACAATCTTGACTATTAAAAATATATAGGGTTTTAAGATCTCGATTGACTGTTATTCAGTCACTATTAACATATGTCAAAATATTTTATTACTTATGCAATAACTATTAATACTTATTCAATCACTATTGAAATATGTTAAAATATTTATGTAAAAACATTTTACATGTCTTGAATCAAGTTATAATTGAAAAGTATCGTCGTGTCGTAAACAGTAACGACGCCAAATCCTTACTTATATAAAGTAAAAATTATTAAAAATATTAGTTTGTTTATAACCATTTTATTTAGAAACCTGACAATCCCAAAAATATATATTTAGACTCCACCCTCAGCACAGCTAATTACTCTTAGTACTAGGTACAAAATAGAAAAACTATCATATATATTTAATATTATTTGTAAATTATAGAATAGGGGTGGCAACCAGTGGCACACAGAATAATTTTGGTGGCCCTTTGAGTAAATGTGGAATTATTTATTTTTAAATTTTTCGACTTTAAAACTCCGTTATAAACATTTTCTACTATAATTGACTCATTATAATCATTTTAATACTGAATTTTCAGATCGTCCTGGATTTTATTTTCTTGAATATACTAGAAATGTTTCTCTTAAGTTAAAATTGAAATCTATCATGTGTAAATTTTCAACAACAGGGCCTATATACTTTTTTAATATAAAAAAGTGATCACGAAATTCAAAAGGTTGCCGACCCCTGTTATAGAATAAAAAATGGATACTTTTTCATTTAATTTTATATGTTAATACTGTGAAAATTTAGAGGAATTGTAATGTAACTCCACAATTAATCTTACTCATATCCATATCAGTGTAAACCTTTTAACTTTGTATAATTATGACAAAATCGCCCAATTCAGAAGCCGCTAATATAGTGACACAATGAATAAACTTGCCTACTAGTTACACGACTTTGACACTGCTTGATGAGAATATTTCCATTATTAATTTCGGTGCACCTAGCCTAATTTAAAAAATATACATATCATATTGTATCTAAATTACGTTCAATTTTGTAATTGCAAACATTAAACTTTCTGTAGAACATTCCATTTCATATTTTCTAGTACCCTTAAAATTCAATAAAAAATAACATCAATATGTATTAAAGTATAATTGTAATTATGTAGCTGTATTTATAAAATAAATGTATAAATATTTTAACAAATCAATTGACATCATGTTTACATTTTATAACTTGTAAATAATTTTGAATCATACCGTTACTGTAATTTTCTCTTCCAAAGTATTTATAATATTATTGTAAACATTGACTTGTCGATTAATGTCCTTATTCAAGGCACAGTACATTTCATTATTTTCCACAAACTCAATTAAATTTTCATCCATTTTAAAACGCACAATCAATTTAAATATTACCTGTTACACAAAAATACAATTGCGCCAATCTTTTGATTGGACAGATACAGTTACCAATAGAAAAATAAACAAATTATGAACATTAAAATAAACAAGAAGTTTCAATAAATTATAAAAATTATAACCATATTCTATACAATATTATACAATGTTAAATTTATAATTTATAATTTATTACAATTGTTTACATTTAAATACATGATGTATTATGAATCAGTCAAAATACAATTTAAGAATATCATTGGCATCTTTATTTAGTGAACAGGTTTTTTCTTTGGAATTTTCAACAAATTTATTCAAATTTACATTAATTTGTTTGGTGTTATCTACGATATCTGCATAACTCGACTTATCAACATTACAGTTTACTATAACTTGATTAGATCCTGTATAACCAGTTTTTTCCGGAATTAAACAATCAAGGTGATTTTTAGGAATATTATTACAAGGTAAACTGTTTGATGTCACTGTATTTGGTTCTATTTTATTATTTTTTTCATCGTTTAATTTGACTATATTCTCATCATTTTGAATTATATTTGATTTTACATCATTGGTATCTTCATGTACCAATTTCTTATAAATTTTTTTATCATTTTTTTCTATTGTTTGGTTCAAATTTACCAATACATCCATAATTTCCAAATTGACTAAAAATTAAAATAATTAATAACTAAGAAATTGTACAAAAATAGAAAATAAAATGTAAATATTTTTCAATAACCGAAAACTTGGAACTAAACCCTTAAAACAGTCTAAATTAAATTTAAAGTCGACTATACAAAAATTACATTGGTGAGAAAGTATACTTTTCCTAGTAAAATGAACTGGAATATCCGTAGGCAATACTTTAGAGTTGTATTTTAATTTATAATTCTCTAAGGAAAAAGCATTTATAGCTTCAATTGTATTAATGTTTAAATTCCAAGGTCTATAGTGCTAAATTTTATAAAAATAATTACATTTAATGACCTGTTACCTCAATTTGGGATGATTTAGCATATGCATTTGAGAAACATTTATTATAATGTGAAATTTTAAGATAATTGTAATAATCCAAAGAATGCATCAGTTCTATAAGAAAAATTGTCCGATAAATTAAAAATGCTTTTTGATTGGTATTCATATCCCAACCTTCCTTTTTACAATCAAGCCAAACGCGATTATGTATCTATAAATTATTTGTAAAGAATAACAATTATTAAAATAATTTTCAAAAAAAAATAGATTAATCGTAATTACTTGCATATTTTTTAATCGTTCAAAACTAAAATAACTTTGACACCTTTCAGGCAGAAAATAACTCAATGTTGTTTCAAAACTAAACATTGTATCGGAAGCGTACATTTGCATCAATAAATTTTTCATGAAATGAAAACTAATTGCCTAAATAAAAAAAATATATTTATTTTTGAAATCATGCCAAATATAGAAATATGCAACTCAAAAAATGTCGTTATTTGACACATTTTAAAATTTAAAATATATACCTGAGTATCATACACATTATTCACAATTATACCAAAATCACGACGTAACAATCCATTAACAAGCCTGGAATCGTGAATAATCTAAAATGACTCTTTTCTTAAATAATAAAATGTATAAATACCTTCATCACATTTACATTTTCCAAAATGTTTTTAATTATATTAAAAATTTTACTTTGTTTCAAATCACAAATTTGAATAACGTACATTTCAGTAAGTTTGATGGAAAACTAAAAAAAATTAATGAATTAGTATACTAATAAAAACTGTTAAAAATATCAATTCGTGATTTGGATTAGATTTTGAATAATCACTTGTAATTTTATACGAACAAGCAATTTTATCGACTTTTAATAATTGATTCAGCTAAAAAATTTAAACATTAAATTTCACTATAAATATAAACCAGTGGTTACCGATTGGAGTCCAAAACTATATGCCTGGGGTCCGTGAGATTCAAATAAAATATAAAATTTATCAAATTTTGTTTATTTGATAGGATAATTGTAATATTTATTACAGATATAACCCAAAGCCTAGACGACCACTACATTAGTATTTCAAAAATCCCACTTTTATCCAACCATTGACAAGATTTAATAACAAATACCATTTCAAACCATCAGTGAAAAATCGACTTAGTCAAACACCAAAATAAAATCCAATTTTACAAACCCTTAAGTGAAAAATGCCTTTTTCCAATATTTTTTTAAAAAAAACCGATTTACGAAATCTTATAAAAAAAACCTTATTCCAAACTCAAAATAAAAATCCAATTTACCAACGCGTCAGATAACATCCTTTTTTTAAAAAATCTGATTTTACCAAATCTTAAGAGCCAAAAATCAAAATAAAAACCCCCCTTTTTTCAACATTTATTTGAAAAACACAATTTTAACAAATCTTCTAAGAAAATCATCTTATTCTAACACCAAAATAAAAATGCAATACCAACACTTAAGTTAGCATCCTTTTTTCCAATAGTTTATTTGAAAAATCCGATTTTACCAAATGTTATGAGCTAAAAACCAAAATATAAAATCCCCTATTTCCAAAATTTTTTTGAAAAACACAATTTTACCAAATCTTATGAGAAAAACCTTATTCCAATCCTAAAATAAAAATACAATTCACCAACGCTTAAGATAACATTCTCTTTTTCCAATTGTTTTTTTTTAAAAATCTGATTTTATCCAATTGGATGAGCCAAAAACCAAAATAAAAAATCCTCTTTTTTTAATATTTTTTTGAAACACACGATTTTACCAAATCTTCTCAGAAAACAGTCTTATTCCAATCCCAAAATAAAAATCCAATTTACCAACGCTTAAGATAACATAATGTTTTGAAAAATCCGATTTTATCAAATTTGATGAGCCAAAAACCCCCTTTTTCCAATATTTTTTTGAAATACACGATTTTAACAAATCTGAATAGAAACCTTCTTATTTCAACCCCAAAATATAAATCCAATTCACCAACGCTAAGATAACATTCTCTTTTTCCAATTGTTTTTTTGAAAAATCTGATTTTATCAAATTTGATGAGCCAAAAACAAAACTCAAAAGTTTGAAAATCATTAGTATATTGTATAAAATGGTAGGGAATGAGAAATTAGCAATTTTTGATTAAATTTGTTGCCAGAATTCGAATTTGGCACGGTTATATTTAAGGATTAAAAATTAAATCTTACCAATGTTTCAATATAAACACTCTTACAGCTTTCGTTATTTATATCAAATAAAACTACGCCTTGTGTATCAAAACAACTATCAGGTGTATAGTTATTCCAAATATCAGGTATAAATTTCAATAATCGTTGAGATGATTTAATCCTGAAATCAGAAGGTATCTCTGTGCAATATTCATACACTAATCTAGATAATGTTGATATATTTAGTTACACATTACGGGATCTCAGCGGGCAATGTCTCGGAAATTAATTTTACTAAATAATAAATTATAAAATTTCAATATAAACAATACCTGATTTCAACTCGTGTCTATTGAAGATAGTGGTTCCGTTCAAATCATTATCGTTTTTGTCTTTAACTATTAACGTGGTATAGTATGTGATAATAAAAAATATAAATATCTTGGTGCCATCATGGTTTCTATTTTTATTTAAATTTTTCAAGTGTCCCGCATTATCATTTCACTGCATTAGGGTGTTGCTGGCATTGGCACATGTATTTGAGTAAAAGATCAATTAGTACTCAACGTTTTCAATACTGTTTGAAATTTCCCATACCCCACGAAAAATTTCGTCAGGACTCACCAGGGACCTAGTCCCACGGTTAGGAAACACTGGTTTAAAGAATACAACTCTTAGAGAGAAGGTGCTCTTAATTCACATTTTCATAAATCCATATAAAAATGAATACTTTTCAATACCATAAATACCCTTAATTTACTCACAAAAGTACCAGGACAGGCGATACAAAGTAGCAATAATAATTAATTCTGACTTACTATCACTGAGCATAATGCAAGCATTTCTTTCCTTGTCACAATCAATTATAGTTCCAGTAAATATTTCATCGTCTATATTGGTCAATCTGACCATGGAGCCTTTACATGGAAAATAGTATGTATCTAAATTAAATTTAAGATATACACGTTTTAAATTCATTTTGTTCGATATACGTTTTAAGTTTACGCCATAATTACCATTTTTAATTGATGGAGTCGCTTCCTTCACAAATTCCATGTTATTTTATTTGACAATGAACTTAAAATCAAATATTGGAAAGTGAAAAAGGCAATATTTTAATATAACGTAAAATAAAAATACGTTGTCATGTACAAGTTTATAATTTCGACCGTTTCACCAATATAAACGTAAACTTTAGTTAATTTAAGCAGTGAAACAATGCAGTCCGGTTTATCAACAGAGTATTTTAATTTGATTTTTTTAAATTTTAACGTTTACACGTATATAATTACTACAGTATTAATGTTATTTTATGAAAATTTGAAAATATAGGTCAATAGATATATTTGATAATAAATATACATAAAAATAAAACTGGGATTATTTTTTCAATTCAACTAAGCGGTTCAAGACTGCAAAAGATTATACTAAACGAAATATAATTAGAAAAAATTATAAGATATATTATTTAGAATTCAAAATAATAAAAATCAAATACCTGAAATTACTACGTCAGACAATATTTTTAAATTAGCTGTAATCACACAATTCATTTTATGATAAATATTGATTATTTAATTTTTAGCGGAACCAAAAAAATATGACTCAAGTCTTATCAATGTCTTCTAGAGGAATTTCGGCGCGACATAGACACTTTCTAAAAGATTTGGAATCTCTATTTCCTAATTTTAAACATGGTAATTTTGTCTACTAATTTTACGCGAATTTAAGCTGTTTAAAATTTTTACTACACTATCCGAACACGATCTTTGAATCGTATTTTGGAATATAATCATTAGGGGTATGGTTTGTTAATTGTTTGTTTTATTTATTTGGTAATTTTTTTTGAAAATGTTATGATGAAAAAACTTATAAAGTCGCGTATGACAGGTTTGTGATTACACTGAAAAAAAATGATTTTGGAAATTTTTTTTACAAAGACGCTTGCCATTTTAAAAATTTTATACATCTATTTGATATGGTAGATTGATGGTATCTATTTTATGGAATCCTCCTTTTTTAAAGCAATTTTGTATTGTCGGTATAGACACTTGCACTCAAGAACTTGTTGCCATATGCACTGCAGTAAGAATCGATATTTTTTAGCAAGTATATTTGCGTTATACATATCACAATTATCAAGTTGTGTTATTATTTGAGCTCTGATTGGTTTTCGGTAATATGACTTAAAGATTCGTAATATGCCCTGTCACACGGCTGAATAATAGACGTTGTATTCACCGGTAAAAACATTATTTTTATATGATTTAATTGGCCAAAGTTTTTGTGAGTCGTTCAATTGTCAAGTAATAACAGAATGTTATGATCCAAATATAAATTTCATTTAATCAGCCAATCTATGAATATAGATCTAGTCATCCAAGAATTTTGACTACTTGCATAATCAACCGGTAACATTCTAAAGCATCGTGGGCTTTTTTTCCCGATTATCAATAGTTTGTTTTAGGTGTTTTTTTTTTCTAAAAACGGTGGTTTTACCCCCATTTACAGAAAAAAAATGTATAGTCAAACCTCAATTTAACGAACAGCAACTTACATGAAAATTTCTTGTTCGTTAAAAAAAAGTTAACTAACAAACAAATTTATTTTTAATTAATTTATTTTTTTATAAATATCACATATTGTTTTGGGTCTTTTTTTTTAATATAGTTTGTTTCACCGCTTGTAATGCTTTTATGGGCGGCATCAAAGAATCGATGAATTCATCGTCCCTATAATCGTTTTCATCATACGCAGGGAATTCATCTGTGACTTTTCCATTATTTTTTCATCAAGATTTATCACTATTTGATAAAACGTATGTTCTAGAATTAGAATTTTTGAAAAACAGGCCTCTCGAATTGCAATTATAAATGTCCATAGGACTATATTTCTCTTTACTTCTGAAAAAACTTCAAATTCACTTGTATTAACAAGACCTGCCTCACCACTAATAACATGATAACGAATATTATGACGTTTTTGAAAACAGGAAAACCAACCATTTGAAGCTCCGAAATTGGGTTTTTTTAGCCGTTTCCCGATGTTAAGAGTTTGAATCATATTTCATAAAATAATAAAATTGTTATATCTCCTTCGAACAAATCACTCATATACAAGTTTGTCGATTTCAGCCGTTGCAAAATTAACTAACATGCGTTTGTCCTCAATCCCATCTATTTTCAACTGTTTTAAAGAGTCTTTATTCTTTAAAATTTTATTAATCGCTCCAAGAGGCATGCCAAATTTAATTGAAAGTTCTCTTTGAGTATATTTTGCATTATTCATTCCAGAAAAATTTATATTATATCTATTCTTCTAAAGTATGAATTTTTCTATTTTCTTTTTGATTGTTTCTCCTTAGCATCGTATTTGATTTTTTATTTATTCTTAAAATAAGATGTACAGTGGTTGTCGATTTAAAGCACACATTTCTGAAAAATTTAAAGAACACTTTTTTGTTTTTGGTAGATTTAAAAGGAAAAAAATATTAATTTTAACATTAATCATTAATTATCAATTTGTTCGTTAAATTAAGGTTTTACTGTATATTAAAAAAATATTTTTTTACTTTAATTCAATATTAATAAATACACATATATAATATTAAAATATATAAATCATGTGAACGTTAACGCCATAAATCACAAATACGTAATAATGTTCAAGCCTCGTTTTTATTATCTTAGCGACCAAAACCGAAGGTTATATATGGCTCTTTAATCGTGAAAGTGAGTTTTATTTGATTTGATATACCAATGTTAGGTGTTTTTCAAAATGCGCACCGTGTAATAATTTAATACAATTTGAAGTTTCATTTCATGAATGAAACACGTGTGTGTAATATACAAAATAAAGAAATAATATTAATTAGAAAATGAATCGCTCCAAATGGGAGACATCGTCTAGGTTGAGAATTCTTGAGTTAGGTTGATGGTGTGGAAACGATTGAGAACGAGTGATATATAGTTTAAATTAAATTTATTTTATTAATTATTATTTTTTATATTATGTCATTTGATTTGCTTTAGATTTATATTTAGAAGCCAAATTTGACAATAAAGCTAGTTTACGGGATATAAATGAGGTATTATAATAATTTACTGTTGAAAACAAAATCAAATCTGTTTTGTTTTCGTATTTGAGATTTTTTTATACTAAGTATAGTTACGTGCTTATTCACATTATCAGTAATCGTGTCATCAGCAATCATTTCATAATAAAGTTATTTCATCAGTAATTCGTATTATCAGTATTTCCTTATCAGTTTTGTTTTTATCAGTTTTATGTCAATTGTTTTAATAATTTGTAATTTAAGATTAATATGAGATATTAGTATTACTCTAATAAAATGTAAGTGTAAAAACGATTTATTAGGTTGTCCATAAAGTTATGTCGCTTTTATTTTCATAATGTTTTTTAATCACTATATAATCAAAAACATTTAAAATAATTTGAAATTAACAATGCTTATGGATAAAATATTTAATGATGCATTAGATGAAAGTATAAATTATTAATATACACAAATATTTATTATGAATTTAGACAAAAAACTTTTGTGATTTTGGATAACATATTCGCCATATTCTACTATATGAGTATAATAATTCTCATTCTACTGTTAAAGCAACTCAAAATAAGTTCATTAAAAAAATTATAGCTTAAGGGATGTCCAACGTTCCGGTAGACCTCTCGTGGGTGATATT
>LWCA01000649.1:0-21387 GCA_001642005.1 Intoshia linei | reverse complement strand
AAATTTGTTTTATTATTATTAATGAATTAAATTTAAAAAAAACCTTGGGTTGTGACTTTAAAGTTTTGAACAAATTATAACTCATCGTAACTAACATTTATATACTATTTTTTTTGAACTTTTTGTTTGAAACACAGTGGGAGTATTTTTATAATAAAATAATTAACTCTAAATTTACATAAATATTTATTAACAATTAACGTAGATAATTAATTCACATCTCAATAACCTGAAGCCATTTTTAAGAACAGATTTGACGATATTTATAATGTTTTATAAATGTATGTATGCAATTAAAATTTCCTAAAACGTGCAAAGTAAAATATCCAAGATAAATCTTATACTCCATGGTATAAAATATAGATACGCAATATTATACATCATATTTGAATATTAATTAATTCTGAGTAACCTTAAAATAATTTGGACGATAATTTAAATTTAAATACGAAAATCTAAATGTGAATCCATTTATATGAGTATTTTATTAATTAGTTAATTAAAATATAAGAAGGCTCTAAAATTATTGCTTAAATTGCATATTTTTAAAAATTATTTTGCTCGCTATATAGTCTCAAATAAGACTCACTGTTTTAGAACAATTTTATAGCTCAGAGAAAACGTAAAGTATTGTATTTTATTAGTGACACTTTCAATTGTTCACTTTGAATAATTTTTCGAAATAGTTTGGCTTTTATTTTGTGAAATTTAAGTTTTTATGAAGTGAAAATGTTATGTAAATTTTAGTAAAAATGAATAGTCTCGTAAGGTTTAATAATGTACGCATTTTAAAGTTTAAATAAAATTATGCATAACTATAAATTAATAGCGATACATTAACTTAGACGCATCAAAATGTTTTAATAATCAATAATATGCAAAATACTTCAAAATTACATATCTTAACGTCCGTTTGGAGTTTCAGTCATTCTGAAGAATTTTCAGAAAGACTGAAAATGAACACATATATAATATGTATATTAAATTTTAAATAAATGAAAACGAATTATAATCATTATACAGGCTAATTCCAAGTTCCGTCAACCAGGAATTAGCGGTACTAACAAGATGAGATAATTATTACATTAAAAAATTTCGAAAATTTAATAATAGTAAAAAATCTTACACTCCCATAATATTCCTAAGTTTGTTTAAATTTGTGTTGTTGAAATATGGATGATTACGATCACATCTGGCTACATCTTTATCTATTCTATGAATATTGGTAGATACATTTTGGTATAAAATTTTGTCGTCTTGGGTGTCTTGGTCAGAATTCAATTCTAAGAATAATTGATGAAATAAAATAAATTACCTGTAGGTACAATTTTAGAAAAATCGATTTGGAAGTTTTTATCAGTTGAATCACTTTTTTCTAAGTTTTGTTTTTTACGACATTCTCTACGGTAATACTCAGACTCTTCCATATCAGTTTTTTTAATAATTTCATCCCATTTCATGAATTTACATTTTGTATTATTATATTTTTCACTTAATTTCTTGTTTGTTTCAGTTATTTCATCTTGTGATTGAACCCATGCATAATGTCCGAAAATGTAAGGCCAGACCTTTTAATCAACAATTATATATATTTCTTTCAATTAACCTTATGTCTAATAATACTGTTACATCCATATTTGTAAACGTGCCTCATCATTTTTAAGTAGCCGTTCATCTAAAACAAATATATATTTATTTGTATATTCATTTACACTTTTATCACATCTGAGTTCACTCCATATTTTTTCATCGAGAGGAAAACTATAGGGTATATTGTGAGAATATAGGCAATGTTTTTTTAAAATTAAATTTGGAAAAATGTCATTTAGACGTTTTTTATTTGCTACCAAAGTAAACCCTAAGTTGTAAATTATCACTACACATTATTAAATTACATCCTCGAAAGGCTCTGCGAACAATAGAATACTTGATGGTGTCGTATAAATTATTACATGCTCCTCTAAAAGTTTGAATGTACATTATAAATTTATAAATTTATATATTATATTGTTGATGATCATTATTTATGAATAAACAAATGCATGTTAATGATTAAATGATTAAAATTAATATAAATTATCAACAATCAAACCTAGAACAGTTGCTATCAATGTCAATGCTTTGTGACTGATTGGAATAGTTTGTAAATTCAGAATTTCTGGAAATATTGCAACTATTGTTAGTACTACTGTATCCTATGCTGCTATTTATTTTTTTCATTCCTTTGCTATGGCTTATCCAATTTTTTCGAATTTTAGAATTATCTAAATTTAATTTATAAAAATTCAAGTAAATACTTATACAAGATTCTTCCAAAACGATTTGTGAGTCTTCTTCGTTTCCACTCTTGCTGAAATCCATACTTTCATCAGGACATTCTTTATTTTGAGGATTCCTAAATATGTTCAACTTTTCCAATAAACTGAATGATAAATTTTTATTCTTGCTTTCTTCGTTCAACGGCTTCATTATATCTATTTCTTTTACAATTGATTTGTTGGCATCGTTGTCATCAGTGTCATTATCCAACATGCTATCATATTTTAAAGATGTTTTATTCCGTTTCATAAATGGTAAAAATGAAAATCTTGAATTTAATGATTCTAGTTTTTATACATTGTAATAATTAAACTATTTCAATCTCTATCGATTTTATAATTTTATCTATATAAAATGTATATTATCAATATCAAAAATTCAATTTGGGTCAATATTTACAATGCCAAAAAAAATTTGATCAATATCTTATTAAATTACCATGAATAGTATTTGAAATGATTCCTACAATGATAATTTCATTTTCGGATTCATCAGGGTTTTTTAATTGCTCAGCAACGCATACATCTGTCTTATTTATAAGTTTAGAAAATATTGATCCTGAAAAGTAAAATTAATTATGCATGTAATATCCTTACGAGGTGTACTAGGTAAAATTGGTGGGGATAAACAATAGCTTGGTAAAAATCCAAATTCCAATCGGGATAGAAAATTTAACAAATGTGTTCCACCAGGAAAGTTGAATCTTTCATTTTGAATTCCATCACAGTCGACTAATACCATGTTGTAGGATTTATTTTCAGCTACATTTTATATATAGTTACATATTACTGACTGAAAATATATTTTTTTAAATACTTCTAAAACAAAACAATTCATTATATTTTAATTATCAAAGTGTCACGATAATTTCGAAATTATTTTCATCCACATTGGTACCATAATCTAGTTTTATAGCACGGTCTGAACTACGACTAGGCATGATTCAAAGTTCGTGTTCGTATTGGAGTTGGTGTAATAATTATAATCATCTCAATAAAATGCCTCAAATACTGGTGTCTCATGTTGACATTTTGTCAAAACAGGTTATAAAGGTAATAGTTTTGATGGTTTACAAAAATAAAATTACAATAAATTTATATTAATACTCACCAATTTTATGAATATGTAGAAAATTAATATCTTTCATTCGTATAATGATGGTTTTATTAATAACTTTTCTAAAATTTTATTAAAAATGTTTATGAGATTATACTCTGAATTTTTATCTAGAGATGAATAAATTGAGTCATCAGTGGTAAGTTTCATTAAAGCATTTGACGTCCATTTTAATAAAATTTCATCATTATTCGAATGTAATGATAAGTAACCAGGCACAAATTCTCCATTTGTCTAAAATTTACAATAATTAATAAATAAATAAAATAATAATATTTATTATTCAATTGAAACTCAAAGTATAGTCAAAGATCCCCTGATTGAGGAATTTTACTATTTTAATTTGATCAATGAAAATCTTCAGCCCAACTATTATATCTCATCACCACAGTTTGACGACGTGCTAATGTTAATATAATTTAATATAAAATGATGTTACGCTTGAAATTGATGGTTTAGTTGGTTAAAAACTTTTAAGCCAAATTATCTTTTAAATTTAAATGATTATAATGCGACCGAGCCAATTTTCTAGTTATAAAAAAGTTTTAAACCAAATTTTTGACAAAGTACGTCAAATGTATGAATGAGTTAAATTTATTTTGTTTTACTTTTTTTACATTACAATTAAAATAATTATATAACAAAAAGTTCAGAAAACCGTTCAAACCCCTATATATAACGTGTTAATGGGTGTTAGCATCTTAATATCATAATTATTAAATTATTTTTTCAATTAATCCGTTGCTTTATAAGATAATAAATTTTGAATATAATAAATTCAATTGGTTTTTCTATAAATATATTATAATTTGATTTAATTTAATTTAATTTTAATTTAATTAACGTATGGTGTCATTTCAAATTATTATATCACTATGTACGTTGTAAAACTTGTTTTAAATTTGGCCGACCCCAACAATCCTGGTGAATATATCAAAAATGGCTGTAGGGAATTATATATATTCTACATATAGAAACATTTCCAATAAATATTAAAAAACCGATTCAAAAATTTGGTCGGCCCTCAATAACCCTGGTAAATATAACAAAAATATGCTGTAAGCCTACAGTGTAGGCATTATTATATTTTACAAACAAAAATTGCCAATAAATTCAATTTAAATCAAAAATTTCAATCAAAATTAAAAAAATATGATTTTAAAAATTTGGCCAGCTCTCAACAACCCTGTTAAAAATGCTTTTTTACAAAATTTGCCAACTCTATAAATTTTTACTGATGCACCCTAATTTTTAATTTTAAATAGACTAAATCTATGAATTATTGATAAAATATATTTGTTACTCAGTGTATCAGTAACATGTTACTTAAAACGAAGTAAATTTAAGAAAAAATGGGTTGAAAAATAAGTGAGATGACTGGTGTAATCAAATCAATGATTTGAAATCATGTTTTGATTGTGATTAATGATTCTAAAAAAATTTAAAATTATCTTTATATATAAAAAGTACAATAATACAGCGTAATAATAATGATTATGTAACAACATACCGATCGAATATTAATGTGATTTTTTCCATACAATATTACGGAATTATTGGATTGATGTAGTGATTCTATATAATTAGACAAAGAATCACGTCTAACAGATTCTGTGCATTTATCCATAGATGTTAAGCCAAATGAATTCTAAATATTTATATTTAATATTTGATACATTTATACTTGTATACTATACATGATATAGGTTGATATTTATAATAAAGGTTGATTATTAATTATATGAAATAAAAATCAAATATTTTCATTTTTTCATTGTTTTAATGCAGTGGTTCCCGGTTCAAATTGTGTACGGTCTACAGTTCAAAATATTTATTTTTTTGGACTCCTAGGGGAATATGAAATATAAAAAATTGATGAAAAAATTTAAGGTTTTTCATCTTAGGATTTAGAAAATTAAGTTTTTCAAAAAAATATTGTAAAAAGAGCATTTTTTATCGAGGGTTGGTAAAATTTCATTTTTAATTTTGAGTTTTTCATTAGGAAGTTGTTGCTCTTAAGATTTAGTATAATCGAATTATTCAAAATAATACTGGAAAAAGAGGATATTTCTCTTAAGCGTTGGTAATATTGGAGTTTTATTTTGGGGTTGGAATAAGAGGTTTTTCTCATAAAATTTGGAAAATCGTGTTTTTCAATAAAAGAATAGAAAATTGGTATTTTTCCCATAAGGGTAGGTAAAATTGGATTTTTCAAAAAAATATCGGTAAAACTCAATTTTTCCCTGAGGGTTTAAATTTTATTAATGGTGGGATAAAAATAGGATTATTGAAATAATAATGTAGCAATCGTCTAAAAATTTGTGTAATCAACATCTAGAAAATCTGTAATCCATAGTTTTCAACTGGGGTTGCTAGTTAGTGGGTCGCAAATTTTTATAAATTATTTAATTGTTTAGTTTTATTTTTTGAGATGTATATTGATTTGAATGTAATTAAGGAATAATTTTTATTTTGTAGTAAACTCCTTACAAAAAAAATGGATATTTATAAAAAAATTGATGACTTTGATACAGTGTAATAAATATTAAAAATTTTCCAATAAAAATAAACAAAAGTTGATCAAAAATTTTCAATATCACGGACCCCAGGCATATAATTTTGGACTCCAATCGGTAAAAATCTACTGTTTGCCTATATTTTCCTCAGGATAGCAACGTCGAAGTCATATGTATGATGTTTTCTAAAAAAATAAATATGGCCGCGGTTGTACAATGTACATCATCTTTATAATATCGTTTAAAGGTTCATATTAATATCATTCATGGAAATCAAAAATCTATGCAACCAAAGATAGATAATTATTTAGCAAAAAGATCCATATATGAAGATGTTGCACATAAATATTCAATGTTAAAATAAGATTTCATTTATTCAGGAAACTTTTAAAAAATATACTTATGATAATTTACCACTAAAGAGTCATTCATCCGTAAAAATATCATTCTTAGATATTATGCTGATAAAATACAATTACAAAAATATTTTAAAGAACAAATTAAATTTGGCACTAGGTATTCCCTAACCTTAGATGAATACACCTCTATAATAGATAAATGATATATCAACATAAATGTTCATAGATCAACAAACCATAAGTCATTAATAATGACTTTATAACAATTATGAAAAATAATGAGTCATTATGCTTTACTAAATTAAGTGGATCTATTATAGCTAATAATTATTAGTTTGAAACTTAATAATGTTGTTTTTGAAAGACTAAAAATTCAATATTGATTTGAATAGACACATTGTTGGGTGTTTATCTGATTGCGCTTCAGTAATGGTCAAGTTTAGAAAAGACATTAAACCATTTAACCAACTACTCACACAATATTGCTCACCCAATCCATTTAGCTATATGTGATATACTGTATATATTTTACTCAATATATATTATTAATAAAACCGGTTAATAACCGGTTTTGATATCTTCGTTAATTTTCAACCCTAGTTGGCATCCCTGACATATATAATAATACAATGACACACATTCCTTTTACTCAACATGCTGTTCAAATACATGAATGTGGGTTTCCCCGTATTTAAAAATTATATATTTTATTATATTAATTATAAATTACAGTGGAATAATGTTTTAATTTTGGAATAGGTGTATATTTTGGTGTATATGATTTATTTGAACCAGACATTTGTAAGCGGTATCGTTGCATCAAATCGGAAGCAGGAGAGTCATACGTTACTTTATTTATAAAAGGAAATTTTGTAAATTCAATGATATTAATTCCCTCTAAAATGTAAAATTATATTACATAATTTCAATAACCTTTAAGACTATCAATATATTATACAATAAATAACACTTAACATAACTAACTAAAATTCAAAGAATTTAAATCAAAATTTTGAGCGTTATATTACGTTTATACGTTTATGTATAAAAGTTATATCGATACAATTGTATTATAAATCAATTTTTAAATTAAAATTTTAATAACCTAATAGAGATGAAACCAAATTCCCATTGTAAGTGTCTATCATAAATGACTCTTTTGAGTAATACTGACTAAAATATTAATTATAAACACAAATTATTTTCAAATGTATTATTTATACACTTAATTCATTCATTTATTAGCTCGTGGCAAAAAGTAATGGTCTTGGCAGAAACGACTACCCACTTGGTAATATAATAATAATAGATTGGTTAATATCCAGTATCAATATGTGAAGTTGGCAAAATGGGTTACAATGGGATCAACAAACAGAAAATTACAAAAATGAATAAAATTGAAATTATAACTCTAATAATATATTATACACTAATATACATTGTATATTAGTGTTTGAAAAGTGAAGATTCTTTTAAAATTTATTGAACACTTATACAATTAATTTTTGGTACTTAAACATGTAATATGTAATTTTTTACAAGCACTTAAAAACACTAAATTAAATACAATAAATTTTGACAATAAGAAAAGTGCGTTTTACCATAATCTGGTAATATATTGGTTAATATAATCGATTTATTGAGCTAGTAAGCAATTAATTTATGTTAAACGTATTTATCTTGTATATTTATCAAAAATAAGTACAATGTATCAAACAATATTAAAAAAACTACATGTACCTCATATTATTTGAAATGTAACCAACAATTTTATTTAACGTTTTTTTCATTAGAGCAATTTTCATCCACGTTATTTTCCGATTTTTTGAAAAATTTTCACTGTCACAACTTGTTTGTTTTTTCAAGATATTTCTAAATTTAATGTTATATAATTATATTAATTATTTATATATTTCATCATATTTTTTATTAAATTCAGAATTTCTATAACCATTTTAAATAATTAACATTAATTTCAGTTCATTTAAAAAAATTGAACATTTCATTCCAATACATTCATAAGACACAAAGATTAATTGTAAATTATAATATACTATATCCTAATTTTTATTACGTCTGACTTTTGCAGAGTTGTTCTTTGATGTATTTCATAGTATCTTCACATTCAGGCATTTTCATCACAGAGGCTCTTTCAATTAAAAATTCCGAAGAATCAACATATCCGTACATCCATCTATTCTTTAAACGTATTTCGTTCAATAAACAAGAATCCAAACATACTATAAATCATTTAAAATTATTTTTAGTAAATTAAAATTGATAATCAATAAGTAAAATTTAAAATGATTGCTGTGCATTGCACATAATTATTTCCAGATTTAAGATTTAATTTTATTAGTTTTTACTCAATATTTTCCCATCGAAAGTTATATTATTAAGGGACCGACTGTTGATAAATGCAATTTTAAGGGTACATTATTTGGTAAAAGAATTAATCATTCAGCATCGCCAAATGTTTGCTATAAATTGATACCAGAAGAAACACTGTTGAGGGATATTGGATAAAAATATAATCTTTTAGTGTGGTATATCTGGAAAGATGCAGAATAACAATACTAACTTTAGTCTTGTTAAAATTTGTTCATAATATTTTAATCTTATTTCTTTATTTTTCTAATTTAATTATATAATTAAATTTTTCCTCTTAAATAAAATTTTGACTTGGACCATATTTTCGAAAGTCGATTTTATTCAATTATATTGCTAATTTTACATTTTTTACTCTATTTTTATCATGCTAGAATTTAGGAATTAATCATGTCTGAAAGCTATATATGCAAAAATAGAATGTGTGTCATTGTACTACCACATATTGTGTAGATTAGTGGTGAAAATGTGACAAAATTTAATTTAAAAATAAGATTTGATATTTTATCAACTTTGAAAGGAACAAAATTAAACGGTTAATTAATTGATGATTCATCATTATCATCAATATATAAATCTTATGGAAATATTATGCCGTGAGAATTTTAATCCATTTACATTTTTTTATGTTTGTAAATTAGTAATTACCGCATAGTGAATTTACTGAAGCAGAGTCAATATAAACTTGTTTTCTATTTACATATTCTTCGAGCAATAATTTAACCTATTTCATGTAAATACGTGTATAATACAATATATACCGATCGTTTCAAATCATGAATCAAGTTTGAATGATGATCATTCTTTCCTATCAATAAATTGTAATAAGTTTCAAAATTTTAATCACAATATCATACCTACTAGAGTCATATCAAGTCTGTAATGTAGTTCAAATCAATAGAGCGTGTAACACAAAAATGATCTGTATCAATTTTTATTTTTTTGCAAATGGTAGACAAGTGCAGTTTTAACTATCGCTAAACAAATTTATTTGCATTTATTATTGAATGTATACGTTTTCTAACACGCATAACCCAATCTATACATTAATAAACACAATTATGTTGAATTACGGACAGTTCTATTTATGTAACATTTTATTTTAAATTTAAGTAATTTGGTTTCTAAATTTACTGAATTTAAGACTGAATATTTAATAAGTATCAGGTTATACATATACAGTACCTATCTGACGATCAATAGGAATAATCAATACTTGTTTCTTTGTCAATGAACTCTACAGAGAGTGGGCAGAATTCTAACGCAATTCAATATTTATATTTTTATGAATTAGAACAAATGTATTTATCTGTATCAACAGGTTCGTCGTCAAAAGTCGATAAATTCAATTAAATATCAAAAAAATTGCTCACAAAAACACAATTGACATCAATCAATATTTAAAACCACAAATCCAAAACAATATAAAATTAAATTAAAAAACAATGTGTAAATATAATTTAATAATATTAAACAAATTTTCGATTAGCTTCCCTAATTTGTATCTTCTTTTTTTTCTGCTCAAAATCTGACCGTAATTTCAATATTTCTAATACACTATCAAATACAATTTTCTAAAAAATTACCAGGATTCACGTTCTTGTGTTTAATATTGTATGGAATTTTGGATTTACTCTAAATAGAAAAATAGAAATTTAATACACATTTCGAATACAATCTGGTCAGTAACCTAGTTAATTAATTCTTCTAATGATATATAATATCACAATTAATATAGAAAGCATGATAAAAAAGTATAACAGTAATGATTCAAATCTTGACGAGGTTTTAAACAAGCTTAGAATGGTCTAATACCCTTATAGATATTTTTTTGTATGATCATTTTTTCACAATTAAAATTTTTATAAAAAACTAGAATTCAACTAAGGGTTCTCAATTTAATATCATGAAACATTTAATTAACATTCTGTAAATTTGTCATATTACCGTTTTTGATGAAGTGTCATTCTGAACTGGATCATGATAGAAAATTACAATACTCTAAAAGACAACTCTTGTGACAGACCAATATGAAAATGCATTTCAAATAGTACACAAAAAATAGATAATAATCATGTATGCGGCGGTAAGAGTATAATACATAGAATAAAATAACCTTTTTTTGTTTCTTGGCTGCTATTTCTGAAGTTGACTTATTTTGATATGATCGTTTTTGTTTTTTAGGTCCAACTAAAACCCAACCCTCCTTATCAACATTATTCTTTGATTTTTCAATTTTAGTTTTATTCTAAATTTATACAATTAAAAATAACCATGATTATAATAATTATTATCTGCACGTTAATCTTAATGTCAATTCATAACATAGCGTAACCATTAAATCAGACATTCTTAAACTTTTTAAATATAATTGTTTTTATTAATTGTTAAATTATCAGGCGCTCATCAAAATAAAATATATAATTTTAACATCATTAACTTTTTATATTTAACGTTTATAATTCTTAAAATACATAGACACTTCAAGAAACTCGGGTCAAATTAAATTAAAAAATAACCATATCTTGCTGTATTTCATATTCTTTAACATAGTCGGATATTTCACTCATATTGTCGTCATTAACTGTTTCGTATGTCGGAAGAGTATTAAATAAGAAATCTAAATTAATAGTTTACCAATAAAATGAATCAGTCATGTAGATATTCAATATTGATAACGTGCATCTCTATCTCATTA
Organism: Intoshia linei; assembly: GCA_001642005.1. Taxonomy (NCBI): domain Eukaryota; kingdom Metazoa; phylum Orthonectida; family Rhopaluridae; genus Intoshia; species Intoshia linei. Next base: position 9,991 of record LWCA01000649.1, on the reverse strand, counting down.
GTTTTTAAAGTCTTTAGATGTGAGTACTTTATTTGCACCCACCTTATTAACATGTTTAAATTGTTTGATATTAAAAATAAGCTCGAAAATTTTTTGCACCATTTTTGATTTTACAAGTCTTAAAGTGCATATCCGTGATCGAAACGTCTTATTTTAGCTGTCAATAAAAAAATTCATTTTTTTGAAATTTCTGAAAAGTAACCAAAGGATGCTATACAATCATCGCTGCGAATCACTTTAGGTTTAGATACATATTTTATTATCAACAACATTAAAATTGAAATACTTACTAGAAAAAGAATGTAATTTTAAATTTTCTAAATTATTAAAAACTAATTTAGTGCATCCATCAATATTCGGATCGTTCTTGTATTTGACAATAAAATTGGATAACGAGTTCTAATAAAATACTTTTAAAATGTATATACAATAAATTTGAAATTAGAATAAAAAAACCGTTGGTAAATTGAAAAATTTATTTGTGTATAAATTATTAGGGTTTTCCCAAGGAATTCCATTTTTGTTGGTTAGGGTAATAGAATCAATTTCTCCTATTTCTGAAAATATACAATTTATGTTTTCCTAAAAATTCGATATTACATATATGTTAATAAAAATTACTAAATTGAAAAATTCAGGTAAATCATTTACTAAAATTTCATCTTTTTTAATTTTCTCTATTTTTAATTGATAAGGATGAGGATATGTCTCTATGTACAAATTTACATCTAAGAATTAAGTTCAATATTGTTTTTAATGAATTTACTCATTTATTTGCAATGATATTATATATGTTGCTTTGGATAATTAATAAATTGAAAATAAAAAGAATATAATATAATGTACTTTATTATTACTTTTTGAAATTTCTAAATTAAAATATTTATTAGATAATCACGTCACAGCTATTTTAAAATAGAATAATTTATTGAAACAAATGTAACAAGTTTTCTATTTGATATAATTTACATCCCAGAAGGTTTTGAGGCGTAGGTATCGTAATTTTCCATAACCTTTCTCTAAAATGAAATATTTAATGATATATTGTACTACACTGTATCAATAACATTTGTAATATAACATACTTGAGACATGAAAGCATTTTCGGTTTGTGAAAAGGCGTAACCTCCATCTAAGTACAATAATGATAATATGAAACAAATATAACATACGTTTTAAACTTGATGTACTTTTTGGTGTGTCACTCTTTAAGTAAAATACTTGCTTCATTCGTTTCATAGTATTTATAAACCTATACTTGATATTTATAATTTACAATAAATATAAAATAAATAATACATACATAATGTAATAATAAATATAAATAATAAATAATTTTATAAATTATTTACCCGCTTCTAGTTTTATTTATCATGAATGAAGTCATGTCAATTTTTTGTAGCTCTGATGAACTTATTTTATCTTTGAGTTGGTATTGAATTAATCGTTTGGTTCTATAATCAAACATGTGATAGTTTAAATGAGCGTTTTTCAAAATTTTTTAACCACAAAATGTTGTTATCTGAAAAATTAAAATGTTTTTACTTTTGTACGACCTATAGTTTGAAAAACGAGCCATACAGTTTATCATAATTACATTGTCATAAAAATATCATTTGCAAGAGTTAATATTGGCACAAGAAGCCATCCAAACCAAAACAACGGTGTACTGAATAATTCCATTGCCTAATTTGTTAATAAATAATTTATTAAAACCACTAAAAATATTACCATAACTTTCATTTGTTCACCGGCTTCGAATGTTGGCCATACATGAGAATATCCATTTATAAATATCACCCACATGATAATACTGCCCCATATGGAAATGTGAGCAAACTATGTCAATATTTAAATCAAATTTTAAGATTGAAGGTTTACTATATTCAAACGATTGTGTAATAACCCAGCATGTAAAGTAACGGTTGTGACGACGTACTATGAAATAAAATAAAACAGTTGTCTGAATAAATGTTAAAATATTTACGGCATATATAAAATTTCCAACAAAAATAAAATCTCCAATAGTCCCATTGCTTTTTGAAATTTCTAAATTAAAATATTTATTAGATAATCATCACGTCACAGCCATTTTAAAATAATAATTTGATAACTAATGTATACCTTTATTAAGAAACATGGTTGTAGACCAATATATAACCAGAGAATGATATATGGCATCCAACAACCAAATAAGAAACACTTTGATATTAAAATGTTGCATTCTCTGAAAACAAGAATATATTTCTGGATACTTCAAGGCATTTTTATCTTCAACAAATTTGTCAAATATTCCGAGGGAAAGAGGCGTCATCATTGTGAAAAACTACTTGAAAATAAAGAATATTTTTATAATTTATGATATTTAAATGTTAAAAAATAGATATTACAACATTGTACATACTAAGTGACCAGCTTTCGATTATAATTTGACCACTGAATGCATTTTTGAAAGCAAACCAAAACTACGTTTTGAATTATGATGTAAATAGAATACGAAATACCCCAATAATAAAAAGGCACATGTTTTTGTAAAAGGAAAATAGAATAACTTTGGTAATTCTATCATAATTCCAACACCCGTGGACAAATAATAACCTATTCAAGTGTTTAAACTAAACCTAATTATAAAACAATGATTGATACAAACTTCGCTAATCGCATAATCCGATACAGCACATGCTTGTAAACCTTCGTGGCCCATTAGTCCAACTCCAATATTAGCCATCTACGTTATACATTGTAATATTCAAAATATAAATTAATAAACTACTCATAACATCAATTAAATACTCTAATTCAGGGGTCGGCAGTCTTTCACATCTCATATGTCACTTTTTTACATCAAAAAATTCTACGGGCCCCGTTTTTGAAAATTTACACGATACATTTAAAAATTTAATTAAAGAGAAACGGTTCTAGTATATTCAAAAAAATAAAATCCAGGGCGTTTAAAAATTCAGTATTAAAATAATTATAATGAATCAATCCTTGTAGTAGAAAATGGTTAAAACGGTGTTTAAAAGTTGAAAAATTTAAAAAAATATAATTTACATATTTACTCAGAGGGACACCGAAATTATTATGTGGGCCACTGGTTGGCGACCCCTACTCTATTTAATATAATAAAATAATTCAAAATTTTAGATCTTTTATTTGAATATAATAACTTTTCAAAAAACAGTAATAAAAATGGTTCTATAGATTTATAATTATTATCGATGCATTTAGAACAGGGGTTCACAATTGGACCCCTAAACTATATGTCTGAGGTCCGTCAGATTCAAATAATATATATTAAAAAAATTTATCAACTTTTTGCTTATTTCTATAGGAGAATTTTTAATATTTATTAAGTTACAAGATGTTTGGAATTTATCCTAAAGCCTAGACGACTGCTACATTATTATTTATACTACATTATAGTCCCACTTTTATACCACCATAAAAAAATTTAATAAAAAATATCAATTCAAAAAGCACTAGAAAAATCGAGATTTACTGATATTTTTTTGAAAACACAATTTTGCCAAATCTTATGAGAAAAAACATTTTTTCATAAATTTTTTATATTTCACGTTACCTTGGGAATTCCAAAAGGAATAAATATTTTAAAATTTGATCTAGAACAGGGTGTCACTTCACTGCACTGCTAAAAATTAAGCGTATGAGTTTTGAATCTGAGAGAACGTTCTCAATAACTGGACATTTTATAGCCAACCTTTCACCATATGTTATTAATGCTTTGGTGTTTTTGAAATTTTATTTTAAAAACAGTGCATGATACATTATTATAATTTAGTTTTTAAATTTTTGTAGATAAAAATACTTCGATAAATTGCTAGCACCAGTTCCGTTGCACTTAAATCGTAAAAACTATTACCTTAATCATACCAACGTCATTGGCTCCATCACCTATGGCGAGTGTGGTACTTTTATTTCTTTTTTTTACAAGATGAACCAATTCTGCCTTTTGAGCAGGTGTAGCTCTAAAATAAATGTAACCCAAAATTTTTTTATTAAATTTACCGACAACAAATAACTCGTTTGATACCAAAAGTAAAATTTGCAAATTTATTCAAAATAGATTTATCAAAACAGTTTCGCAGTGACTACGTTTTAGTTAAATATTGTATACATTTATATTTACATTTCCATCCAATACTAAAACAGTAGATTCATGGTTTTTGTTTTTTTGTTCAAAAAGAAAATTTTCTACTTCCTAAAATTAAATATATATTTTAATTAAAAATTTATCAATTTTTTGACAAAGTATAATAACCATTAAATTAGCATTATCCAAAATAATAGTTTTGTCTTTTTCCATAATAAGACCACATGAATATCCTATTGAAATTGCAGTCTCAAGTTTGTCACCCGTCAACATCCAAATTTTAATTTTTGCATCAATTAAATTCATAATAGTTTCAGGTACTTCATCTTGCAATTTGTCTTCTATGGCACTTGCTCCAATCAATTGTAAATCTTTTTCAATCATTTCAGAAACGCTGTCAAGTTTAGACGAACGTTTTTCCATAGAAATACTGGCTTCGCGGTATTGCTCATGCCAAGCATCATAATCAATTTGTCGAATTTTTTTTTGAGCTAGAACAAGAGTTCTGTACCCTACTGAGGCATAAACGTTCAACTGGGACATGATCAACTCTTTATTAATGTACATTTGATGTTCGTGTAATCGTTCATAAATGACACTATCTGCACCTTTAGTAAATAAATATATACTCCCATCATTTGGGTCTTGAACAATTATCGACATTCTTTTTCTGTAACTGTTAAAGTCTAAAATATTTAAAATATTCCACGTTTTTGGTGTTCCAAATTCTTCTATTGTAATAGTCTCTGGGTTTCTATTTGTCATGGAATAACCACCCAAACTCGCTCCATATACTAGCGTTTCTTCGTCCGGCGAAGATGCTTGGTAGCTAATTTCCAGTGTAGGCGAATCTAAGCTTTTATATGGAATGACGGTATGACAAATTGAAAGCAGTCTTACAATTCTTTTGTACAATTGTTTAACATCTTCATCAAGTTTGGAATCCATTGAATGGACCTTATCTGCATCAAAAGTGTAATGTTCATCATTGGAAGAAGATCCTGAGTTTCTCATGCTATCCTTACTATTATTACTTGAAGCTGGGTCCGATTTGTACTCACTAAATTCAAATTTATCGTCACTCGGTGGATTGTCTTCATCGATAAAAAATCTAAACTGACATTTCCCCACCGTTACAAAACGTAGAATCATTTCATTTTGTGTCAATGTTCCAGTTTTATCAGAAAAAACATATTCAATCTGAAAATCAAATATATCATTTTATTGGCATTTACCTGTCCCAATTCTTCATTTAAATTTGAAGTTCTAGCAGTGGCATAATTATTAAATCGCTGACTATACATTTCTTCATCCTAAGAGTTTAGGTTTAATTTTAATGCATACATCATTAAATAAATGTACCCAATTAATAAAAAAAGTCTGTGCAAATCGTACACATTCTAATGTGACTTGTAAACTGATTGGAATAATGTTGTTGAATAGAACAATAAATGTTAAAAAATTGTAGAAATAGTACATCCAACCATTTGCTAAAATAAATGTATCCTTATCTAATTTAATATTACGTTTTAGTCCAGATAAGTACCAATAATCTTTTAGGTCCCATAAATTGGAGATTACCGATGAAGAAAAAGCTAACAAAAATAAAATAATCATGAGAATTATAATCTAAATGTAAAATGATAGATAACTGAAAATTTAAAAATATTTACCATTTTATTGACTTCACGAGTCACAGCAGTTCTTTTCATTGGCCCTTTAGCAGAATTCATCATAATTTTGCTTTCTTGGCCGGTATATATTGCAACACCTAACATTTAAATTCATTCAACTCAAATTTGAAATTAAAATAAAATATTAAACCACAAATCCAATCTGTGTTTCTAAGAGTGCAACCCCTTTGTAGGATTTGATCATTTCCAACGGGAATACTAAAATGTTTTAAAAATATTCAGCATTAAAAATTACGATTTGTTCACAATTTTTAAAACACCTGAAAATTCAAATAGTTTTTTATTTGGTAATTCACATTCTAAACATCCCTCTAGTTCAACTAAATCGGCTCTTTCAGTAAACTCACAAGTTTGTTTAATCGCCTAAATAATATTTTACATTAACATACACTGTGATATAATTGCGTTTATTACAATAATAAAGAAAAATAAGTTTAAAAATAATAATAAAAAATAACCAGTTTCAATTTTAAATTTGTCTCACCATCCAAATTTGAAGTTTCGAGGTAGCATAAACTTCTGGGTTCACTAAATAAATTACAATACATTGTATTTATCTCAAGCACAAATCAAAATTTCTCATAAATGTATTGATTTGTTGGTCAACCTCAGTATATTTTCTTATAACATATTTATAAAATATATAACTCTTTGTAGTTAAACCGTTTTGTTTCGCGGCACACTATTTGAGAAACCGTGATGTAATGCAACGAACAGAAAAATACAAACTGTGTTAACGAAATAGACTTGTATTACCAAAAAAATATAAAATAATAGACAGGTATCCCGATTAACGCGCAATTCGGTTAACGCGGATTTATAGTTTGTATTATTCGTTGATTAACGCGATCAAAATGAATTTAAATAAAATATACCTAGAAGAAATTAAAAGTAAATCTGCCGGAATAACATTTCCACTGGAAATTTTAACGATATCTCCAACCTCTACACTTTTGCATCGTTTAGTGCACCACTCGCCATTAATTAAAACTAATAGATATTTTTTATGAGTGATAAAAATGAAATACCCACTACAGAGGAATTATTCACTTTGTCATCGTTTCTATGTCGTTTCTAAACATATTAACATTTGAAATGGAATGAAAACCCAATCTTCGATTAACTCTTTAAAGGCAGAAATCGTAAGTATAAATACTAGCGGAATTAATGTAGTAAACCTTCCGGTTGGTGAAATATCCGGTATTTGCTATAAATTTAGATATTTAAATACAGTAATTAATATATTCCAGTGTTACCCAACTTTTTTAAAAAATTAAAAAAAATTTCGTCAACATTTAAGTCTCGTGAATTTATTTACTTACTAATAAATTAATATTTTAAAACCGTTAATTATTATTATTAATTAAGTATATATAAAAAAATATCAAAAAAGGAACAATACTCACTAATGTAAATTTTAACTGATTGTACTGTAGCTTCGATTAAAGTTTAATCATTATAAATTAAAAATTAATGTTGTACACATCCAAAACAAACCATAAAGTTATAACATAATTATTGACATTATAAAATACTTGAATTGCACTAATAGCAAGGAAAAAAATATTGCTGTAAATGTGAAATTGTTCGTACAAAAACAGGAACAAAAAATTGTAAAATTCGTATTTGGCAGTTCTAAAAATAAAATAAAAATTTTTGATAAAATAAAAACTACGAAATATAATTGCTTTTGTAAGGTTTTTTGGAATGGCTCTTTTTGAAGGATTTTATATAATTTTCGCGGCGTATTTTATTGAGATGAATGGTACGTTGATTCAGGTGTTTTTTTTCTTTTCTGAGCCAAATTCGATTCATAATTCTTTGACAACACGATGTTTGTTCCATTTGACCATCAAAATTATTAGTCGTTAAATTACAATTTGTTTCTATAGAGTTATACCTAATTATATATATACCTAATGTATATAATTCCCTAAAAATTACATTTCAAATCACTACAGCACGCTATGTAAACTAACAAGAATACAACTTAAAAAAAAGTATGTTCATTTAGAATTCACCTTACCTATTTAGCATTCAAATCAGATCATTCCATATCTCAAAACATACAATAAAATATTATAAAACAATATTTACAAAACATATTTTTATTAGACAATAAACTTAATTTTATTTTTATTGTATATCTGTGCCAATTAAATATATTTTATACAATTTATACATTTGTATTTACGATTTTTTATCAAGTATGCCAGTAATGTTGAAATGAGTATTTTGAATTTAATGAAAATATTGTAATATTCAATAATCTTAGATTTTAGATTTAGGATGTTTAAAAATGCGTTTATAATACAATATCATCTAATTTCACAAATATTAGTTAAAATAAGGAGTAATGATATTACATTATGTGCATTATTAATTTATAAACATTGGCAACCAACAAATTATTTTTTCTATAATAAATCCTTACTTATATAATATGCTTTGTTTGTGTGTATTATCGGTCCCATTAAACAGTGAATCAGTAATTTACACTACAAATTATGAATTTTAGTAAATCACATAGTGAATCACAGTAAAAAAATTTATAAATAGTGAATCACAGTAAAAAAATTTATAAATAGTGAATCACAGTAAGAAATAATATGCAATTAAATATTAGAATTGTAATAACCTTGCAGTTCTCGAATGAAATTTTTTTAATGCAAACTGTACAAGCAATATATGTTACCTAGATCCTCCAAAACTCACATGTTACGGGTCAAAAACCCCAATTGTCCTTTTTTGAAAATCAAACGAGTTTAAAAATTTAAAAAAATTAAAAATTAAACTTAATTAAAACTACAACGAATTACCAAAAATAATGTAACTTTGTTATTATTATTTTTATATTTATTACAGTCGTACCTCGGATTGGGGCACCATTTTTTGGAAAATGCCCCATACGGGTTTTAGTAAGCCATCTAATTTTTCATTTAATATTTAAACTATTAAAATACATTATGATATTATATTTTTTTCTATTACAGTCCAACACGGTTTAGGGTGATATTTTCTGCTAAATACTTGAAAATCAAAATTTAATAAAAATCTGAAATCAAAGTTGTAGTGATGTTTATTATCATCACTATGGCTCATTGTTGGTGTATATTTATAATGAATGTATTATAATGAATTGGTTAAAGTCAAGTTTATCCATTGTTTATTTTGTATTATCAACCTAATTATAAAATTGAATAATATAACATAAAAAAGAATAAAGACAAATTGATTAATTCTTCTAAAATGTCTTATGTAAATTTTAAAGATTGCAAAAATTTTAGAAAATCCTTATATCCTAAAATAGAAGAGGAATTATTCTATTGGTTTATAGAACGTAGATGTTAGATCCGTATCTACTAACGATTTAAAATAATGACAGAGAAGGCTTAACATTTCAAAAATATCTTTTATCCATCTACCGCAGCATTTAATGCTAGTATAGGGTGGTTATACAAATTTAAAAAAAGACAGTATAATATTAAGGAAATGTTCCGGGGACTCATTGTCGGCGGACATGAGTGGAATCGAAACATTTAAAGAAAAAATTTTAGAACTATCCATTGAAATGGGTTTAAACGATTCTCAGATTTATAATGCTGATGAAACAGCATTCTATTGGAAGAAACTAGATAGAAGCTCATTAACCCATTCAAATGAACATGAACATGAAATAAAAAGAACCAAATCTGACAAGAGCAGATTAACTGCAATGGCATGCAGTAATAGTAATGGGTTTAATAAATTAAAATTATTAATATTAGGAAAAGCCAAAAACCCGCGTTCTATCAAGAATATAGAGTTTCCAGTAATATATTAATCATTAAGTAAAGGATGTATGACACGGGAAGTATTTAAAAATTGGTTTTTGAACGATTTCGTTGAGTCAGTAAAGAATTTTTCAAAAAAGTCAAATGTACCAGCAACAGCATTGTTGGTTGTGGATAATGCACCTTCACACATATTTTATGATCCTTTAGAATCAAAAGACGGGCTAATAAAAATCGTATATTTACTACCGAATACCACGTCGGTTTTACATCTGATGGATCAACACATATTATATTATATGAAATCTAAATATGCAAAAAAACTATATTACGATATGTACACCGATAACCCTATGGATACTATAAATACCAAAAAAATCAATATCAAGGAAGCTATTTTTATATTGAAC
>LWCA01000865.1:0-16435 GCA_001642005.1 Intoshia linei | reverse complement strand
ATCTAAAACCTTCAATTTCAATCACACATTGGCCAAACCCTACATGCACAATGACATTGGTAAGGTTGAAAGGAATAATCGAACAATCAGAAAAAAACTACGTGTACTATGCAAAGATAATTTCTCCGATTGGGACAAAAAAATCTCAAATATTCTCACCAGCATGAGATTTTTACCTGCATGTAGCACATTTAAATCGCCGATTGAAACAATTTTTCACGGTGCTAAATTAGAAAACCATATCTATTCTAAAATAAAAAGCTACCGCAATCTAATGAAAAAATTCCATGACACGAAGGTCATAAAAAACTCTTTTAATTTCAATAATTACGAACCAAATCAACCAATAAAATCAAAAAAACAATCCCTCTTTAGAGATCGAAGACTTCATCATCAAGTCAAGACACAATCTAAATACCGTAACTTTACACTTGCAAGGGAGGTGTGGTAAACATATGTTTACTATAGATGGTATCCATAGATTATTTAATTATTTGTTTTATCGTCTTGAATTAAAATTACTAAATCGTTTTTACACTTACATTTTATTACATAATGTAAAAATGTAAATAAAAATAAACTAAATAACTAAACATAGAGAACAATATTATAAAGTCGATACTACGTTTAAAGGCTCAAACGCCAATTTCCGTTAAAATATACTTCAGTTTTAATTTCTCCATAATATTTTGACAGTAATATTTAAAATGTCAAACGCAACTCGAATAGATAGCGTTAAATGTTTTTGATTGTGAATTAGTTTTTCTATTTTAAAAATACACACTTTTAGTGCTAATTACCCATCCAGTTCTAAAATTTTCCAAAAAATGTGACGCCCTACTATACATATTAGGGTGGTGTGCATTTAATACACAGAAAATACAACGTATTTCTTTTAAAAAAACAATCAAAGTGTCTAAGCTTTAGAGCAGTGGTTCTCAATCCGTGTTGCGCGGAACCCAGTGGTTCCGTGAAATATAAATGCGATATTTTTCAATTTAAAGTTTTTTAAAATAAATAAATTGAAAAGTTTCTAAATTAATAGAACCAAAAATCATATTTTGATATGCTTTTTTAATTAATATAAATACGATGGGTCAACTTAATTAAAATACTATTTGTGTTTATTTTAAATTATATTTTTTAGAATTTAAAAATATTTATTCTAAGCCAGTTTGTCTGATTTCCTATAATTTAATTCTGCATTTTAATATGTTCAGTATTTATTTTGATCAAAACCAGTCATAAAATGGATTAGTGTTATATATAATGTATATAAAATTATACATATATATATGAAAGACAGTGGCGACTCTGGCTAATCGAGATCACTCGGGCTAAAATTTTTATGACAACCACACATTTTTTTTAAATTAACATAACATTAACATAACATAAATAATTTCTTAAAATTTTAGATGTAACCGCTATATAAATTTAATCTATAGATTTATTTACTAGGCAAATTTAAATATGCCAGAGTTATATGTATTTATAATTTAAATTGATTTAAACATTTATGCAAATATTTCGCTTAGTGATTGTCAAGTGAATAATCTTTTCTGAATACAGTGGTTTCTGTACAATATGAATGTCAAGGGACTGGATATTTAGAATATTCATAATAGAGTTGGTTGTACAATATGAATATGAATTAAGAATGAAGTGAATTTTAACACAAACGTATAAGTATTTATTTTTGCAATGAAAAATAGTTTCTAATTTTGTTGCTATTTTCAATTTTTTCTTTTGTAAGATCTGGTTTCATCAGTTAAATAGGTTATCATGTTTTTATTTTTCTACACTTTCAGAAAATAATTCTTTCCATTTTTTTATTTTATACTCGCTTACTAATTTTGATTCTCCTACAATTTTTTTTGATTTAATGGAATCTCTGGTTAAAAAAGAATTGAAACAACCAGTAGAGGCTTAAAATCGTTCAAATTCAAAAGACTGGCAATTTCCAGCGTCATTTCTTTCAATATATTGTCAATTATACTTATATTTAATGTCCAATGTTTAATTTTATCATTTATCGAAAAATCTTTTTATCTTCAAATTCAAATTCATATTGAATGGTTACTTTTCTGAAATTTATAAGTCACATGATAGAAAATTAATACAAATTTATGTTTATTTACACAAATTCATATTAAAAACTTTTTCTCATAATAAATACTATACAAATCTAACTTTTATTTTCATGAAATTCATATTGAACAGAAACCACTGTATATAATTGTGCTCATATTTACAAATTAGAAATTAATTTAACAATTATTAATAAATTTAATACTCGAAAATATTAAATATTTTATTTTTTTTAATATTTTTCTAATTTTTCAAAAAATTTAAAAATATCAACTTGCCCAAGTAACCCGAGTTGGAGAGTCGCCACTGATGAAAGATACTTTGATTGACAGCAATTAAACATAAGAAACGGGAAAGAAGAACTTCGTGTATGTCGCTAATAAACACGTTTATTTTATTATGGTTTTTATACAAACCAATGTAAATTTATAATTGTAGTTTTTGGCATCTATACATGCAATTGTCTCGTAAGGGTTAAAAATTAAATTATTTTATATATGCGACATGCGAAAAAAAATTTTGATCATGCTTATAGGTACCGCGATTTTTTGACATTTCATAAGGGTTCCGCGCAGTCAAAAAGGTTGAGAAACACTGCCTTAGAATAATAATAATTTTGAATTTTCATCCATGTGAATTGCGCCATCATTTATTTATTATATATATACCTTAACTGGTAATTTGATCGGAACTAAACCATAAAAGAAATATATTACATGAGTAAAAAAGGTTCACTAGCGCATCATTGAAAAGCTTGTTGAAAAATGTTACTCATTTTCTCTCATATAGATAGAAAATTTAGCTTTCTTTAAATTTGAAGGCTGAATAACAATTTTTTTATCAGAAAACACGAGAAAATAATTTTCGAATATAATCTCAAAAGTAAGAAATTTGATTCCCATCACTATCTTGCATTATCATGTAGGTAGTTCCCGGTCGAAAATAAGAGTAAAATTTAATTTAAATTTTTTTTGAGGTTATCTGACAAAATGTTGTACCAAAAGAACTTACAATCCAAGATTACATGTTATATTAAAAATATTATATATAAAATTAAATGAAATTTTCATGAAGGTTCATTGAGATTGGTGTTTTTTCAATAACCATATCCAAATAAAAATATTTTTAAAATATTAACAATAGGTTTAATGTTTATTTAATCAATTATTCCACAAGACTAAATTTGAATCCTCTTTTTTCCACTCTGTCTATATATGAACTATTTGATAAAGCCACGGCAGGTGTTAAGACACCACCTCTAAATAATTTAAAATTAAATATTTATGATTACAAAAATTACTTAATATCTTTAACATTTTCTTCCAAAATAGTGAATGCTGCTGCAACAACGAGACTTGCAGTTCCAGTGTACCCCGCATCTAATTTTTAAATAATTTTCAGATTAAAAATAAAATCAATACTTGGACCACTAACGACAGTGTGTTTGATTTTATCGACATTATTCGAACCGTCCGATGATCCGTAAAGTTTAAAATGCATTTTTATATAAGTATTTGCAATCTATGATTTCTTTCATCGTATTTTTTAATATTTTAAATTACACTTTTTTCAGATGGTCCTTCTTCAGAAAATACACCAAAAGAAAAAAATCTTGGATACTAATAATATTGAAAATTAGATTAATATATTAATTGAAATACCATCTAAGTCCTTATTAACGGAATTTTAAATATTTATTTTTTCTTAACGAATTTGTATAAACGAAAAAATTCAAATTAAATTTTTAATAGATATTAAATTAGATGGCGTTAATTAGAAATAGTTACTATCATTGCGGAAATATTATTTTTAACTTTATTTTGTTTATGTAAATAATTTATGGACCCCAAAAAACTGCCGTGGACCCGTAGATTATGTTTTGTGTATATTACTTGGTCCTGTATTATTCAAAAACTCACAATAACAAGAAATATGACCATTTAATGGTTTTTATTTCAAAAACTTATATTACGTTAACAAGGGTGTTTCTATAGGAAAAATTCCATATTAAATTAATAAGGACTTATACTTTATAGTCAAACTGGGAATGAAAATAGGCTAAACTGATAAATATAAAGTAATAATATATTATTATATTTTATTTATATATATTTATATAAAATTAATGGGTCTAAAATGTATATATCCATGGATAAACTTATTTAAATTAGATGTTAGCTAAATAAAATTGTTCTGAACCCTGTTGACTAATATTATCCAAGCGTGGACCAGACAAAAATTTAAATATATGCCAACAGTCTCAATATGTTTTTCGCTCGAAGGAATTACATAAAAAGATTCAACTTTTTTTGGCTAAACTGTTGTTAAATTTTGGCATGTCCAGTACTTAATATTCGCATTATTTGTAGTTGTCATGTAAAAAATTTAATTTAATCATGTTTTCAGTAACTGTATAATACCAAATTAGGTATCGATACTACATAATACTAATATTTATTAATATTAAACATTATCATTGAATTTTACGAGGGTGGCCACTGGCCACTCTTTATTATTACAGTATCGTATTAGATCTTATCAAAACCTATAATTATGGGTATAAGAGTAAAATTGTGAAAATTCAATTTAATTATAGTAATATTCACGGACTTTAATTTTTTGGACAGAGTCGGCAACCCTAGTTAAACCAGTAATTTCTTTAAGACACTATTTGTATTATTCGTATTTCGGTTTCATATAATTTATTATTTTTCAATATTGGGACATATCGCGAACATTTGACATTCATTATTATTGATGGAATTAATGATTATAAAAATGGGGTTGATTGTATGTTGATATTATATTAGTCGGAAATTCCGACTGGCAATAGAATACATTAACAACCACGTAGATTCATTTATCAAAATGTTAATAAACTATAAATATACACAAGATTATCAAGTATACCGTTTTTAACAAGTATTCTCCTCCAGGAATAAGCATTAAAATGTACATCATTGTAAACATAAAAATTAGACATATTACCACAATTAAATGAGAATATTCAATATACGGCATGTATTGAATCTAAAAGTTACATTTAACCAATAGTTGATTGTATAAATATTAAAATTACTGTATTTTCACCACTGTTTTTATAGTTATAACGTAATGTTCTTTGAACTACTGATTTGTCTGAACCCATGAACGGCAATGCGTAACGATCACGTGTAGATTTGTGTATATTTCTACAAATCAAAACAATGCATATAATAATTTTAATTTATATATCAGCGTCCCATCTCAATATATCCACTAAGATATCCGCTTTGTTTTCTAGGGAAACCATTTTTCACGTTTATACCTTTTTTGATTTTAAGCATATTTCGAAAAAAATTTTAGATCGGTAAAGATTTATTCAAGATATATTTAAAATAAGAAAAAAATTAAGATAGAATAATTCACTTTAAAGTAAAAAATAATGTGATATGATGGTTCCACTTGAAATAAGTTTGGAACCACTCCTTTAAAAGATTCATAATAGTGAATATTAGGATTTTCAACAAAAATATATTTTTTGTTAGAATAAAAATGTGCCCACGGCACAGCTAGGTGATGTTTGTACGTAGTACATAACAGTCAACCTAGTTTAAGTATAATTAGATTATAATCTAAATATTTAGAATATATCACCGAGTATATTCGTAAAAAAATTTCCAAAAAGTGTGACACCCTAATAAACACTGTATTTAAAGAGATGGGACATAACAGTTCATTATTAATTAAAAATACTTTTTCTTTAAAGGAGTTGCATCATATTTCATTTTACCAGAAAACAATTTGCGTCGAGTCGCTTTTAATTCTTTTTGGTTATTAGATTTAATAGAATTGATAATAGAGTTCCAAGTTCCTGTGTGAAAGTAAGGTCGCTATGTTTAATTTATTGAATTTTTTAATTAAAAATACATTTGCTTGTTCGTTGCCTCCAAAGTATACATAACTTTCCGCAGCCAATAGTTTTCCTATTTTAAAAATTATTGAATAATTAAGTTATAATACCATCAAAATTTCGCTTGCAATAATCAAGTCCTAAATCTGCTATAACACTATCAAACCCTAGAGATCCAATAATGTAACAGTTTTTAGCTAGAGCTTTATCGCTATAATTGAGTTGAATTTCTTCAAGAAACTATTCAATCAATTACCAAAATGTTTGTAAATTTAATTAAATGATGTTACGCTATTAATGCTGGTACAGGAGTTTTCGATGATGGACGAACGGATAAATACAAATTATGAAATGCCTTCATCTGTTTTAGTAATTCTCAGTCATAATTATGATACGGTATATTTTTTTAAATTTTGAAAATATTAGCTTAGTCACTTAGGCTAAGACTCAGTGGCTAAGTGTATGATTTAGTTAACAATATGATATTGAAATGGTGGGAAAAGTGAAGGAAACTTAATAATATGAAATACGTACGCCAGGTTCTCCAGATAAATCCAAATGATGAGTACCATTTTCAACACAAGCTTTAACAACATATTTTCCATAAATTTTATACTAAATTTAAAATAATAAAATTAAATTGTGTAATTATAAAAAAACAATTTGGACATCGGTAACAATAAATAGTTATCCTATTTACATTGAACAGGGATTTCTTACATCAGTGGTTCACAGAAACGTTTTGGTGATTCTAGCAAAGCTTTAGTAAAATATTAACTGTTATGAAATTAATTATAAATGTATTCTTATACATTATACATAGGAATTCATCATACATGTATAATCTGACTCTAGTAACTAAGCGTTATAGTTAGATTTTGGCAGAATATAACTTGGTCACAACATCACATATCAAAACCTCAATCTTCCAATTTTTTTTATAAAGTACATAATATATATGTAGTATTATATATTAAAATATACAGGTCCAACAATATTGATTATCATTTTCGTACTACCGGCCATTTCTAGCAAAGATTGGTAATCATTAACATTTGCCGTTATTAAACCAACTTCCACGTCTGAAAAACTAATTCCTTCGTTATCTAAAATAGATTAGATGTACAATAAATACACTTTAAAAAATATAACATTAACATAAAAAATTCCGAAGGAATGAATTATATAGATTTTCACCCATATTTCTTTATTGGAAATGTGTAGATGTTCAATGCACATTTTTTTGAAATTGTAAGATCAATTTGCATTTTCATTTTATTTTAATCGAAATATTTGAAAAATATTGGTTGATAATATATTAAAAATTATTATTTCACCGGGAATACGTAGATTCGTATTTATATCAACTGGAATAAGCTCTATCAGAATAATGTTTTTTTTAAATTTTCAGACTAAATTATTCACATTTTTTGTTTTAATAAAATATATTTCGGAAAAAAATATATGAATACTAAAATGCTTTTTTGACCGTGAAGTCGTCACTTATTTGATTAAAATTTTTTGTGTGTGTTAACAGGATACAACTGTACCACCTGTAAATTTGTTGTAATTCTAGGCCTGTTTTCATTAAAACAAGAAGGGTAATTTGGGGTTTTGGCTCTGAAAATATAATTTTTTTAAATTTAAATTTATGATAATGTTTATGATTTTAAAATCCGCATCAGTGTATTTTTTTAAATTTAAATTTATGATAATGTTTATGATTTTAAAATCCGCATCAGCATTTAAATTTATGGTAATGTTTATGATTTTAAAATCCGTATCAGCGTATATATTTTTTTAAATTATCCAACTCGTTTGATTTTCAAAAAGAAGGACAACTGGGGTTTTTGATACGTAAGATGTGAAATTGGGAGGTTGAAATTTATCTTATTATACGTCCCGGAAAAAACTGTAATTGAAATGTGGTCTTTAAAAAATTCTAAGACTGATAGTTATTTCAATAAAGTGGAACACACACACACAAACAAAAATCGCATAGCATATTGATAAAATTTGTGCACATTGTGCAATGCACATCGGATAAATAAAATGATTCAATTTTATAAAAAATAGAAATTTAAACAACTACCTTCCAGGTATATTTTTTGTTCTTCCAACACAAATGTCAATTTATCCAAATTTCTTCCAGCAATAGCCCATTTCACTGAACTATTATATTTGCTGTTAAACAGCATTTCTCGTACAACATATTTTCCTGTAAAAGCTGTAGCTCCAAAAACCACAATATCATATTTTTTGTTGCTAAATCATTGAACAGTATGTAAATCAGTGCTGACTATAGCCAAATAGATAAATTATCGATAGCTATCGATAAAAATGTTTCAATAAATACACATTTTCATTAATTTTAGTTCATCATTACCTGAAACATGATCAAATGGATATAACATATTAATTTTACTAGGGATGATAGATAATAATATTGATCTGATAAGATACATATATCATATATAGTACACAAATAATAATGAACAGCAAACAATACCAGAAAAACATGTTATATTTCGGGAACATTGGTGGGATAGGTTAAAGAAAATAAATGAAACATCATAAAATGAATTATATAATTTTTATTTAAATTTACTATATATATATATATATTACTTTATTTAAATTTAAATTAAAAATACTCTGTCGATTCTGAATTCATTACAAGATATTATTGACAATAAAACTTTATTTTAATTGTAAAATTCAAATTTTATGTAATGAAATGTAAATCCATACAGTACCAGAGTTGGCACAAATAAACTATTTTTTAATTTAACATTTCAAACTTTCATTAGCAGAATATCTGTTTATTGATACAAGTTTTTGGTAAATTTGTTTTTTAAAATTTTAAAATAAGTATTATCATACAATTATGCAGTAAGAACTTAGAAGTATACGGAAAGCGATTTAAAATAACAATCCTAAAGTTTATTTTAAACACGTTATTTAATTGAATAATAACTTTCTTTATCTAAATGTGGTTATAGCAATTAGAGTAATTGTTACTTATGCAATTTTAATTTTTGACTATTCTAAATAATAATGTTCAAATTTATTTTTTTTTCTCCAAAATGTAAGAATTAGTTTAGAATAAGAATCAGTTTTTTTTTAGTTTTAAGTTTATTACTACTGACTTCACGACGGATCCAAAAACTTAAAAAGGCGATTAAATCTATATTAGGGCCTTGGATCAATATATTGTAGCTATGTCTCATATTTAAGGGTTTAACATTATCAGGTTTAACTAATGTAAATATATTCTTCTCTGCAGTCCAATCTGAGAGTCAAATCCGTTCTACAATACCAATTAATTGCAGAAATGTAAAATTGTCTAAAATTTTGATTATATGTAAAATATTAACAACTCAGTAAAATGAAAAGAACTTATTTTAAAAATAATGCTTACATAACAATTTTAGATGTATCCTTCAATTTTTGTAATAGTTTGGTTTTTACTATACTCCATTCGCAGTCAAAACTGTAGGTAATTATTTTTAAACATTCATCAATTAGAAACTATTATATCAATTCAGTACCAGTGTAAATTTTATACCATATATGGTTTATATAAATTTAGATAAAATTAGAAATAAGTAGACAATTTTGTAAAAATTAATTTAGACTAAATATAGTCGAATCCATACCGTCAGATGTCGAATTAAATAAAACGGATGGTGAATTTTTGAATACGTTTGAAGCTTGGAGTTATTTAATTGATAATTCTGTTAATTCTATCAAAATCGCTTCGTTCTATTGGAATTTGAATTCAGAAACAGACTATATAAAAAATCCTACCCACTATGTAATTTTAAGTGTAATATGTAAATCAAGAATCATAAAATGATTCACACGTGCAATGGGACTCTTAAAATATTAATAGTAAGAAGGATAAAAAATATTCAATTCTGATCATGAAAATAGAGACAACCTTCCAAATTAAAAATTTTCAAATCGGGACAGTTCGGCTAGAATTGTAATTTTGATCAGTGATCACTGAATTGGACCAGAGATAAGTTTCAGCAACTATGATCAATGATCATTATAATGTCAAAACCGAACTGCACCGAAGAATGTATTGACAATTGTCTTACATTTTTTTCTATCCACATTAATTAAAATATTGTTTCGACAAACCTTAAAATTTTGCAAAATATAAACTGTACAAACTGTATTACTAAAAAAGCCAAAATACTTAAAATTAAATTGTTCCATACAACCGTGTAATGTAAACGAAAAAAATTAGAAAACTCTGAATTAAACGATTACACAAATCAACTTTTTGACGACGATCTAACTAATTTTCTTCAGAAAGTGAAGAGGGGTGAAATAAATAAATTATTTGAAATTTATAGATATTTATAATTCGTAGTTACCGAAATAACTAGCAGGAAATATTATTTGACAAAACTTTAAATCTACTTTTTGATATATTAAAATATTTCTATTTCTTATCACAATATGAATATTAAATATATATGCTCCATAATTCTTAGAAATTTTTTTTTAACAAAACCTTCAAGAGGGTTTTTTAAGGTTTTTTTTTGAACCAAACTTTTAAGGGGGGTTTTTAGGAAATTTTTTTTAAACTAAACTTTCAAGAGGGGTCGTCGTGAAAAATTTTATATCTATCAATTGAACGATAATTGATATCAATATAGAAACAGCATTACACTAACAAAACAAAGTAATTGAGCAGTGTATTTTAAACCAGATTAATTTTGGGTTAAATAACAGCGTGCAAAATAACTTAGATAACTCTTAAAAACCCCTCCTGAAATTTTGGTTCAAATTAAATCTTAAAAAACTCCTCTTGAAAGTTTGGTTTAAAAAAAATAATTAAAACACAAAATTAAACTAAAATATAAATGAAAGTTTTACACATTCTATACGATATATATATTTATTATATCAAATAATATCAAGAATTCATTAAAACAGTATTTAGAAAAAGGGGATTTTTAGATATGACTCAATACTGACGTAGAAAAATAGAAATTTTGGCCCATATAATAGTGGTTATAATTTTTATTAGTTTCAACGAAGTTTCTATTTATATTTACATATGAAGTTTTGAATAGACCCCACTATCACATTGAAAGTAATGGTTATTGTATCGCTTGAAATTGTTATCACATTAGAAATCGTTATTCCATTTTGAATTTAGCTATTATCACATCGGTTGTAATTATTATAATATCGATAGTGAAATCGTATAGATAAATTTTTTTAACTAAAAAATATATAAAAACATATATTTTTTAATGAGATCGTTTTTTGAGTGTTGTTCAGTGTTATATATTCATTATTTTTATTCTTATAAAACAAATTAGGGCGACATAATTTACCAAAAATTATTGTCCAAAATACGAGAAAAAAATGTTAAATTGGAAATTGTAAATGATGCTTCGATAAACCAAAACCTTACTGAATTATACAATTTAATGGAAATGAATAATGACAATGTAGATATTTACTTGTTAAACATGAAAAACGTTAATAAAAATGGTTTGGGGATATTACACACCAAATTAATTATTGTGGATGACAATTTTTATATTGGAAGTGCAAATATGGATTGGCGATCTCTCAGTCAGGTATTATTAATATTAATAATAGGACTAAAATATATGATTAGTAATTATAATTATAATTGAGTATGCATTATTTATGAACTGCGACTGTATAATCTGTAAATTCGAGTTATGTTAACTTAACTTAATTATATTAACTATTAATTATATTATGATATATTTATTTATTATATATATTATTATATACTTATATTAACTAAAACTGTAAAATGGATTATTTTTTAGGTAAAGGAACTAGGTGTTTATGGTCAAAATTGTCCTAAAATTGTCCAAAAATTTACTCACATCTTTGACAAATATATTAAAAATGCTAACCCCATTCAGACCATGGACAATATTTCACACGATATCAAACAAGATAAATATTTGAATAGCAATGAAAAATGTTTGGAATCTAACCATGTATGTAAGTCAAGAATATTTAAATTTTAAATTTATTTTATATATTCATAATTTTTTATTAGTAAACAAAAATGAATATTATTGTTATGAAAAGTTTGATAAAGATTCGATTGAATATCCTAATTTTTTTGTGCATATTGGAGTGAATTTTTAAATTTTATTTTAATTAGGGAAATATTTGTTTTTCACAAATAGTATTAATAACTATATTAACTAATAATAATAATAATATAAATAATATAATAACAAATATTAACTGAATATTAGGGTTATTTCATTTTTGATTTTTTTTGTATATTGGTAGTTCCATTTAATAGAGCGACTTAAATAGTTTTCATTTTGGTCCAAAAAACCCGTGTCTTTTGATTTGTTTTTTATTTTATATTTCTTAGTTAGTTTATGTCAGTGTTTCCCAGCCATTTTATGCTGTCTCAGTTTCACTCTTAAAAAATATTCGTTACTTCAAAAAATGAACGTTAGGTCATTTTTTTTGAGGTTGATATAACAGGTCAATCAAAACAGAATTGTAATTAATTCAGTGACAATTTAATAATAATTAATAATATAAATCTTTTTTACATTTTAAAAAAGTCTAAAATAGAATAGCCATATTGAATATATTATATATTACATTTTATAAAAATTTAGTCATCTCCGCTATGTTTTGGCTTTTCAAATATTCAATCAGATATCGATTCATTGTTATGTGGAATTCTTTATGCCGAGAAATATATTTATATTGCCGTAATGGACTATTGTCCAGTCTTTCTTTATGGAAAATCTAAAAATAACGTGTTTAATTTTAATTATATTAGAGCAACATTTAAATTTTAACTCAAAATTAGATTCTATCCATATTTTGATGACGCCTTAAGAAAAGCTGCAATAGAACGAAATGTGGAAGTTAAATTACTTGTTAGTAAATGGAAATATTCCGATCATATTTGCTTTCAATTTTGGAAATCTTTAAATGAAATTAACGGAATCCAAGTAGTAATAATATTTAATGGAAGAATATAAAAATAAAAATTTTTGCTTCATTTACAGTAGCCATTATCCACTGCGATGAAATTGATGAATAAAAAAGTTTTACGGGCCAAAAAAAAAAATTGAGTTTTTTAAATTAATTTCTAGTAATGATAAATTTGGTGTCCACGAAACTATTAATATTATGAAATGTGCCCAACCGTCCAAAGGGTGAGGGCCCTGTTATATGAAATCAATTTTAAATTACATGTACAATGTACATTTGTATGTTCATTTGTGGATGGCGAAGTTGTATCAGTTGGAAACCACTGATTTAATAACAGTGTTTAACTAAATTGAAATTGTGTAGATTCTACAACAGTTATTCGCAACCTGGTATCCTCTTGAAAATTTTTTTTTCATAGAGTTTCTAACAATAAAATAAAAATTGTGCCCGTGATGGTTCTAAATTATTTTGTAAAATTTTATAAAATGTGGGCCTTCTGAAAAAATTATTGTGAACTCCTGATCTACAGTGTACATGAGTATGAGAAATGAAATGAGCCATTTTACAGAAATTTTCTATACAGAAATTTGAATTACGAAGGAACCCATAAAATATAAATTCATAGTTTTTGTTAATAAATGTGAACATTGTATCACATTTGAATTTTTAGAATGTATTTTTTCAAGGTGTCATTTTAAAAATAAAAAAGTAATCATACTTATTAAATATTTAATTAATAATTTAGAAAACATTCATTATACCAATAAATAGTAAAGAACAAGAATTAATACCGCACTCTCGAGTTAATCACAATAAATATATGGTGACTGACAAATCTATATATATAGGTATACTCAAATGTAGATTCTAGACCAAGGGTCTTCAACGGGGCGATATCAGTCATGGGTGCGATTTCAAAATTTGGGGCGTTTTGAGATTTTAGGGGCGGTATACATTATAATTTTAAATTCAATTAATATACACTTTATAATACAAATTATAAAGTTTTATAATATTATTTCGATATAAATTGAAAAATATTTATTTTATTATAATGGCAAATATATTAAGTATTTAATGAAATTTTGTAATTAATATTTAGTTGATAATATATTTTGTGTATGGAGATTGAAGTTTAGTAGTGTAACTATGTTACTCTTATTAACAATTGTAAAAAACAATATTAATCCCTAAGATTTAAAATTCTCCAGAGAAAATTAAAGAATGACATTGTAGTATCTCTGTAACTTTAGTAAAATGGTATGTATAGAGATACTAATTATTACTTAATAACTCAAGAATCTTTAAATAATGTAAATATTAATTGTAAATGTAAATGTTAATTGTATTTTAGCTTAATAAATAATAAATAATTATTATATTTATTACAAGATTATTTAACATAAAGAATTCGAATACTAGAATAGAGAATAATTCAACTTTATCAATTTGGAGAATAAATGCAGAGAAAATCGATTTGAGTTACGAATTACATGAACCTATTACTTTAACGTACAATACTGAAAAAGTCAGCACCGACATATTAATTGATACTGGCTCATCGGTTAATTTAATCAATAGTGAAGCCTTACAAAAATTTTTCTCAATTCCAAAACTAGTTCCGTCATCAATTAAATTATTAGCGGCAAATGGAACAGTAATAAATCATTTGGGTATAGTAGAATTTAAAATTAATAATGAAGTAATTAAATTTTTTATTGCCAAATGTAAATCAAATATACTAGGTCTTAGAGATAGTTTAAAATTGAAATTTATATGTCTTCTGGTTAATATTATCGAAATTGATGATAGTTCAACGGAGGATAAAATAAACTATGTTAATTCGAAATTTTTAAAATTAACTCAAGTTTATAAAAATATTTTCAATTAAACACCTGGTACTATTAAAAATAGTCAACACAAAATTGAATTAATTGGCGATCATAAAGTCACCAAATGTCCAATATACCCAGTACCTCTCAACCTTCAAAATGAGGCAGAACAAATATTAAAAGACATGCTGAAAAACGGAATAATAAAGATGCCCAGGTTCGAGTTATTGTTCTCCTTTTATGTTAATTAAAAAGTAAAATGGTAAATACAGATTTGTAGTAGACTATCGTAAACTCAATGGAATTACCAAACCTAATTCTTATCCTACTCCAAATATTAAATTATGGATGATTTATTAGGAGATTTGAATAACGTGACCATATATATGGATGATATTATCATAGCTTCCCCGGACAAAGAAACCCACGAAACTGATTTGGAAAAAGTTTTTCATCGACTCTCGGATGCTGGTGTTCATTTACAACCTAATAAATGTAATATTGGTAGTTGTAAATTAAAAATACTTGGAAAAATTATAGATGAGAATGGAATTCGAACTGATCCGTATAAAATCAAAGCTATCAATAAATTAAAAATTCCAAGCAATCTTAAGCAATTGGGAAGTTTGAAGAAACAGGAAAAGTAGAACGCTTACACAGAGGAATTAGAGAAAAATTACGCATAATGTGTAATGAAGAAGGATCAAACTGGGATACCAAAATAGAACATGTCTCCACGAGTATTAGAATGTTGCCATCTCAGAGAACTGGTTTATCTCCAATTGAAATAGTTTACGGAAAAAAACCAATAGAATTTAAAATAATAGAACAGTATCAACGAAAATATATTGAAAGAATGAAACACAACTATGATAAGGGTACAAAAATCAAAAAGTTACCATCATGAAAATTATGAGCCAATACTTCCAAAAAAATCAAAAGATCATAAAATTTTCAAACGACGAAATAAACGCAATTCTATAGAACCTACAAAGTTTAAGGATTATATTTTGAATATAAGCAAAGTTAATGAGTTAAATAATTTTAATCCTCCATTATTGAATGTAATAAAAATTATCAACGAAACTTTTGGTCATCATTTTGTAATGAATGAAATCAAAAGTATACTAGATGCTAACAATATTACAATATCTTAAGGAGGGAGATGTAGTATCTCTATACATACCATTTTACTAAAGTTATAGAGATACTAATTTTTACTCAATAACTCAAGAATCTTTAAATAATTATCATATTTATTACAGACATAATTATAAGTTTTAAAGATATTATTGAAATGAAAATATAAACCTAAATAATCAATCCATTTGTTACTGATATAACTCAAGTTGCTATTAAATATCAAGAAGAATTGCTTTAATTGAAAAATGATGGAACATCTTTTGTATTTTCCAAAAAAATTGGAAAAAGAGGATTTTTTATTTGAATTAAGTTGTTGCTCATAAAATTTGGTAAGATAGGAATAAAAGTTAGTAGGTGATGGTAGAATTGGATTTTTATTGTGTGGTTTAAGATGAAATTTTAAAAAATCGCCGTACCTAAAAGCATGATCAAAAATTTTTTTCGCATGTCGCATATATAAAAAAATTTGATTTTTAATTAAAAAATTAATAACACA
>LWCA01000792.1:0-17827 GCA_001642005.1 Intoshia linei | reverse complement strand
CCAATTTTGTATAAAGTATAAAGACTAGGTAGTGCACCCGACGAATATGCACTTTGTTTTGCAAATCCAAGTGACATAATCCTATTAAGTTCTTGTGGTACGTCTTTCAACAAAATGGTACATGAAAATTCATAAATCCTAAATAAAATCCCCAAATAAAAAGAAATTAATATTTTAAAACAGTTAATCAAAAATAACTGATAAATATATTTGTTAAAAAGAAAAAATTTACTTACATTATGTAATTTAAACAATTAATGAATTAATAAAACTTACTTGTTAGTATTGTTTTTATTTTGGTCCTATTTAATTTTCCTAAAGAATATAAAATTATTATTTTGAATTAAGTAATTAATAATTTCCTTCTCTAACTCATCAATTCCGCAATGCACTTTAACGATATTCTCAGCTATTTTTTCATCAATTCTAATATCATTTAATTTCTTATTTATACTCGGTTCCATAGTCTTGCATGTAAACACAATTTCTTCAGGAATGTATTAAGATTTACTGTATCAGTTCTAATATTATAAGTAAATAATTATAATATATTTAGTCTGCCATTCTAGTGAATAAGCGGTTATCATTACATAACCATGCTAAATCTTCTCTTGTTGGAACATACATATCTACTTCCTCGACATCTTTTGAATGACCAAAGACAATATCAATTAATGTATGATGTCCAATTTCATTACGACCCATTATATCTTGTATCACTGTATCAACTTTTCCAATATTATTTATAAATTTCCATCTATTAAGATGTTCTCTACCATATGACCAATACTTTAGTATTGTAGTTTCAATTAATGAAGGATCTCCGACTACCTCTGAAATTAGATCTGGCATTGTAATTCCCTTAATGATTTTATTTTTACGGTTTTTTTTTGAAAAAGTTATTATTATCGTTTTCGTCGTATGTTATGAATATACCTTTTCTAGCGTTTGTTGCTCTTGCTTTCGTTAGATTGATTGTATAACCATAAACGTGACGATACTTACACCATATTGATGACGTTTTATTTAAACCTAATATTTCTTTAATTTTGGAAAAATATGATCGATCAGAAACGCTGTGATTATCCAGGAGAAATGATAGATTTTCATTGTCTACTTCTGAGTAAAATTTTCGAATTTTGTTTTCATTATTCTTTTGTGACAATTCGATTCTTGAAATCAAAAGAGAAATATTTTTTGTTTTTGGTTTTGTATCCATTGTGCAAGATATATATTTAAAATTCTTTTAATGTTGCTTCTTGACTCTTGCCTTGACTTTCCCAGAAATTGAGAGATACAAAATTTTTGAGCATGAATCGGCGTTAAATCGTGTAGCTCACTTACTGCCGAAAATTTTTACATAAAAATTTCCGTTGTATCATTCCGGAAGGATTGGGCTAGGTAAGTAACTATTACCATAAAATTTGTTGTATTTTTTTTGTTTATTGTTATGTCCATAATACTTGTAAAATAAAATCAAAAAAAGCTAACGTTATGCAAAAAATTTAAAATTTTGAAATTTATTTTACTTTTACACCCGGAAAAAACTGTAATAGAAATGTGGACTTTATAAAATTCTAAGAATGTAGTTATTGAAATAAACAATAACACACAAAGAATATTATATAACTAAGGATGTTTTTCATCAGTATTATTTATTACATTATTTTAGAAAAATAATGAAATAACATTGAAAGAAAGTTTGGCGACCATTCAAAATGTCAATTCTCAGAGTTGTGTAACTGATCTGCTTAATCAGTTTTATACTTCAAATTTAAAAATTAATCAGGCATTTACATTTACTTGAATAGATTTTAATAAATATATTATAGAATTTGATATTGTTTAATCACATTTTTACATTTTTTATTACTGAAAATAATTTCAAACAATTTTGGAACATTTATAAGGTACTTTAAATAAATTTCATATTAATATTTATTATTTTTAGGATATCCGTATCAAGGAATATGAAAACGTTGAATTATTAAAGGAACTGTATTTTGATCAATTAATATACATGTCTGATAAGATTGAAGCGTGTACACTTTTGGAACAAATGAAAATGCTTGTAAACATTCCTTTTAGCAAACTACTTATTGTTAAATACATTAATTTCCTAGAATCGACAGAAAAGGTGAGTATTAACTATATAGTTTTTTTTATAATTTAGTTTATTTCTGCTTCAGCTGAATATGAAAAATTAATTTCTTACTATCAAAGCGATGTTGGTAAAATTTAATACTCCCTCTGTTCCCAAATAATGTTTACATTTGGGATAAACCTTTCTGATTATCACTGTTTTTGGTGAACTTCAAGTTTTATTAATTTTCTTTGATAGATTACGATCTAATACGCCTCGACTAACAATAATTTCTGCTAATTTGCAATTTTATACTTACTTATTTGACTGTCATTATTTTTTTGTTGCAGGTACAAACCTAAAATGGCTACGAAAAGATTACGTCCAACGTACCACTTGTCTAATGAAGAAAGTTGAGCGATTTTTCAAGTCTTTCTGTTGAATATGTTAAGTAGAAATCCACCTAAGCTGAAGCATGGAGTTATAAATGAAATTTCCGCTAAATACAATGTGTCGAGAGTCTTT
Organism: Intoshia linei; assembly: GCA_001642005.1. Classification (NCBI taxonomy): domain Eukaryota; kingdom Metazoa; phylum Orthonectida; family Rhopaluridae; genus Intoshia; species Intoshia linei. The sequence continues at coordinate 15,219 of LWCA01000792.1, read as the reverse complement.
GAGAGTTCAAAGCTTTGGAGAAGTGCTTCTAAAAACAACTTCGATCAGTCGAAATTGTTAAATAAAATGTTTTGTTTAATGAATGTTAAAATTAGTTTCAATAGTATTTATAAATGTTTTTTAATGATGATATAAACGTTTTGGTAATGTAAGCATTATTTTGGAACAAAAATTCATGTTAATATGTAAACATTATTTTGGAACAAAGGGAGTATATATTTTCATATCGGATTCGTAATATGTAAATTGTTTGAATAGAGTTGGAAATAGTATCCATACTCGTGTAAACTAAACGTTAATGGTAACTTTACGGATTTATAGTGAAATGTATTTTCAAATCTAACTAATTTTTTACAAAATGTTATTTTTCAACATTCTATTAAATATAGAAATATATTTAGATGTATGGATAGACTACGTTCTATTTGCCAAAAAATATTATACTCATTTTGATTCAAATTTTATCGACAAAATATATACCAAAGCTATTAAAATATTATCACCGGAACATGGAAACCTCTTTTTATCCAAATATACCCTTATTCACTTGTAGAAAAATGTATTCAATAAATTATTTCGATTTATAATTAAAATAGAATTACGCAGTTCGTACAAACTAGCTGAATTTACGAAGGCTGTACTTTTTTTCTTATCAATACATTAACTTTAAAGACTTATTACATAAATATCAACTATTTCAAGAAGTAGCCAATTTTGCTCTAAATAGACAGTCATTACATTTAAAGAGATTTAATAAATAATTTAATAATAATAATTTGATGAATTCTAAATTTTGATGAGCATCCTAAGAACTATTTTTTTAATTTATGTGAAAATCTCAGAGGTACATCAAATCACAGTTGAATTTGGGTATCATTTCTTAAAATGAACCTGATAAATTTAATTTTTAATAAGCCATTTTTCGATTTGTTATTTATAATATTCAAAATAACTAATCGAGTTGATTTTATTAATTAAACTACAATTGTATTGTATATTTGTGAGATCTGTCACCTTATTTTTCAATATTTATAAAATTTTATATTCTACTCATGGTAACATTAATTAATGATCTAAACGAGGATTGATTTTTACAATCTATTGTTTTTTAATAGTCAACTGATACTCATTATATTATGACACTTAAATTATCTTATTTGATACTATTTTGTTTAATCGAAATACTGTATTTTTAAATTTTTTTAATATTTTTAAAGGCATAAACAGAATTTAATACAGAACAGAAAATAATCATTGTCAATTTATTTTTTTGCGAACCTAATTACACTGTAATAGATAAAACTGAATTATGACTTTTTTATTGGGAATATTAATTAATACTAATATATGTTAGTTTATTATCTACAACCACATTTTACAGCAATCATGTTTGAAATAATTTTTTTCAAAATTTCTCCTTTGTCGAGATAGAAAATGGTAATTGGTTCATATTGTGTGGGAACGCAGTGAGGTAATGGTCGAATAGAGTCTGTATTTAATAGTATTGATAATGCATGATTTGTAAACGATTGAACATCATTTATTGAACATTTTCCAGTGCATTTATTTATTCGTATTTTTTTCGGACTAATAATGTTTAAATTTGTGTATAATTTTTCAATGTTTAATAGTTCTTGCTCTAATCCACAATTATCATCGTCTTTTGCTTTCATTAATACTTTTTTTGTAGATTTTTCAGTTGCTTTGCATTTTTGCCATATACATCTTTTATGTTGTTTTGGGTATGTTAGAATAAAATCATTTCTCTGAATATTTTCTAAATGCATTTATTAATACTAATTTCCTAATAATAATATAAAATTACCTAATATTGTCGACGAAGCAGAGATAACAGTGGCGTAAATCATGAATGTTAAAATTGATTTTTTTGTATACATTTTTTAGTAAATTTTAAAGATTTTATGTTTGATAATGGTGTATTTTTAATTGGAAATTATTGAATTACAAAAATTTATTAATTTTGATGCGTTAAGTGTTAAATTATACTAAAAATAAATTATATATTTGAATTTTTACTATTTGTTTACTTTACTCCACCTACATTATTTTTATTATATTATTTTCATAGTATGTAGTATTTAAAATGTCAGTATTGTTTAAATATATTTTCTATTTGAGCAATGATTAACAATGCGTCTAATTGAATTATGGGCGTACTCCAATGAATCATAAATTAATATATTTAAAAGCATTTAGCAAGATGTATTATTAACTATTAAATTAAAAATTAATTGCATTATATAAATTTTAAATATAAATATAATACAAGTAACTAAATATCATCACCTTAAGATTTTAAGGGTGAAAATAACTTATTTTGAAAATGCCAAAATGGTTTTTTTGATTTAATATTTTGAGGTTTCGTTGGTCTTACATGACTTAAACCGAATATTTAATCATTTACTCTTTTTCATTTAGTGAAAATTTCAAAATGGTTAAATGAATAAGATTCAAGATTCTATCCACGAACGTGTCTAGTGTATGCAATTCTAAATTTTATGTTGAAAAAGATTTATACTAAATTAATCACAATAATTTATTAATTAATAAATCACTTGGTCAATTTAATTAACTCAGATTTAGTACAGCTTTGTTATGCTACGCTATTTGATGTCATTTATTGACATTTTACATCAAAGTTGCAAATTAATAGATTTTTAATGTAGGAAATGCATTGATTCATTCTATACAAATTAATATATCTATCTAAAAACAAAAACGATTCGCAATCTGATTGATTTTATTTAGAAATCGGTTAACAAAAGTTTACATTTTCGTTATCATCAAACACTAAAAATGCAATTGTACTATACCATTTCACTTTCAATATGATAACAAATTACAACCGATGTGATATTGATAAATTCAAAGTGATAATACTGTGATATCGTCAATTATGGGCGATTTTTTAATATTCCTAAATTTATATTGAGAATAAACTTATTTTCAAACTTGATATAATTTTCTTAAGTATTTGGAAGACTATAAATATTTTTTGGAGGGGTGATAATCTTGAAAAAATTAAAATTATTTAATCTAGGTTCAAAAAAGGTTGGGAATCCCTGATTCAAATTAATGCATTCATTCAGAAACAATGTATTAAAATGTTTTTAATTTAATTAAAATTTTAAGAAAATTGGACATATAATTAATTCTGCAAATTAAATTAATAGAAAGAAAATTGGTGTATTTCGAAAAATTCTTCTAAATTTTATTATTAATCAAAAATTATAACACTTGTTGCATCATTGTCCACAAGACAATCTCCAGTATTAAAACAGTAAAGTACATATCAAGTCAGCTATTTAGTAATGTGTATTTCAGTGTCTTATCGGTGCGCTAAATGTCTAAATGCGCACAGTGAAAAATTATTTCTGAATTTAATTTTATATAAATTTAATTTGCTTTTACGGAGAGGTTCAACAAATGAAATAAATTTCAAAGGTAAATTCCACACGTGAAAAATATTGACAATTTCTGACTTGGTCAATACGCATTAAGCTAAATATAAAATTTATTTTTTTAAACAATGAAAAAAACGTTTGAATTGATGTCTAAATTTTTTTCCAGTGGCACAGTATAAGTAAAAATTGATTGAATGATTAGCATACATGAGAAGAATGCAAACAGACTAAAATTAAAAAGATTATTTAAGTTAAGATTAAGTATACGTTAAAGTTTACAAATTTGAATTAATATTATTACACATGTACAATGTACCAAATGTACATTGTACATTAGGGTGTCAAATCTTTTTTATAGCGTAAAAATTTCCCTAACGATAGGGAATAATCGTATTCGTTATCAAAATAAATGAGAATGATTTAATTGAATTTTGATATGTATGAATGTAATATTAATATATATAAACAGAATACTCTTTAAGAAGGTTAACTTTTTGATCGAATTTTAGAAATTAAAAAAATACAAAGCCGTACGGTATGTAATGTAATGTAATGCATGTAATCGATCTAATTTTTGTAGACATTTGAAAGTATTTATGGTACTGTCGTGCTATGGTACTATGGTACAAATAAAATAAGTAAATAAAATAAATAGAAAAAAATATTTTTTTTGTCAGTAATTACACCCATTTTAATTAAATGTAAATTAAAAATGTTTCCTCAAAATCTAATCTTACTTCCCTGTCGACATCATATTTTTGAGCTGATAATGAAATCTGTGTTTATAGAATTGTTCGGGAATCATTTACACCAGATGTACCCGGTTACAATTTTATGAAAAATGTAAATAATATCTACCTTAAATTTAGGGATATATAATGATTGTTATGATTTGACTCGCATTGAATCTTTTGGTTTAAACATAGATTACTCTAAATCGGTCATTTGTCGAAAGCAGTGTCTTCGAGATAATTATAAAGAGTGTTGCATCTTAATATTACAAATCATTGACTCTAAGAAAACCGGGTCTGTGTCAAAGGCAAGATGGATGTTTCATATATTATATTGTGATAAATCCTATATATGGGGATTTAATCGAACTGTTGAGGAAAAATGTTTCCATGTATGGTTTTCAATCGTTATTTACAAGAATATACAACTGTGCTAAACTCAAATTTACCCTTCACACTGATTACTTCATCAAGGATATGAAATGCGTGAAAAAAAAAAATACGAAAATAAAATAACATTTACCTATTTTTTCTAATTAATGCAACGTTGTTACGGAACCAATCTCTGAGTTCGTCATGTGATCGTTATTTATTTTTTTTTTGAGAATACACCGAACCTTCCTGCCCAATCTTTTAAATTCTAAAAATGATCAAAAAATGTGACACCCTAATTTACATGTATATCAGGTAGGGGCTACCGGCTAAGCAATGTTTTATACCAACAGGGCTACGTCTAAAGTTAATTTTACCAAAAAAACCAAGAAACCAAAAAAAAGTTTTATCATCAATTTTATATTATTGAAAGATAGTTTTAAGCCAAAAATATTTTTATGCACTCATAGATATAATAGATATATAACACCAGTCAACACTGAAAAATAGATCTGCATAAAAATTAAACCATTTTGTAGATAATTTAAAGAAATCAAAATAAAATTTCCAATTAAATGACATTATTTTTATACACATGTTTTTTAGTTTAGCGCAGTTTATTAGGTAAACTCAATAATATGGATCAAATTAAATACAAATAAATCAAATGTTTAATTAAATAATTAATCAATACAGATTTTCATTATATAAGGTTATTCAACCAGTTTCAATATGTTTAAACCAATTTCGTAATTTTCCATATGGAATTAATAAATAAATACAAATAACGTTTTCGACCAATTATAATTTATTATTGGTTATTATTATTATAACCAATTATTATTGGTCAATCAATTTGAAACCGCCCTTGAAAATTCAAGGTGTCTAAATTTTGTTAAATTACTACTCCGATATGTACGTTTATTCAAGGTTTTGAAGGTTTTACCAATCGTTAAATACAGTGTTGAATCAGGACCGTGGAGCGTCAACAGTGGAACCAAGTGAGATGAAGTGTGTAGGCTTCTATGTATAAATGACAGACAATGTTGGTTTCTCCATCCATTGTTTAACTTTTTTAAATAACATTTAACACTGTTAACGTGCTGGTGCAAAAATATACGGCCATCATAACAAAAATATTTCCAAAAGCACCTATTAACTTATAATAGTAAGCCCATGACGATAATATCGCATCATATTGCCCTACAGTGTAGGCCTACACCTTAGCACTGTTGTTAATATAAGTTTCACATTCTAATCGGTGTCAAGAGTCCAAAAGTTGGGATACATTCGTATAAATTACGGTTGTTAGTTTATAACTAGATGTATGATTCGACAAAATGACATTAACAGTCGTTTCATACCTCTACACCATTTTAATAACATTAAATCCCTTTAAATTATTGTAAAATGTGACAATTTCAATTACAAATATGTATTACAAATAATCCATGCATAATAAATTATAATTATAAATAATTTACCTGTACTAAGAATAAATTATTTTTTATTGTATCGAGATATTCATTAGATAGCATATTTATAACAATTAAATATATAGTAAGAGGTGTGGTAGTTCCGATAAAAATGATTGACAATGATACCAACATGACAGTAAGCCTTCTATTTCGAATACTAACCACATTCTTATTGGTGTGTTTATGACGTTTCGTGGTTTGACCAATCCGTTTACCAATTTTTGATATTGTGTGGAAACTACTTTCTCTACATTTCTTTCCCATCAAATTAACATTTTGTGTTTTTTTTGAGTCCTTGTCATCTGGATTATCTTTATATACATTTGCATCACCTGTTTGTTCCATAATGTTTTTATTTTTTACAATCATACCAGTAATTTTTAATTTTAAAATATTTTTGTTATTATACATAAGATTGTGTATAATTTTGATATTTAGGCAAATTACAATAATTGAAGGAATAATTGAATATTTGCATAGATCAATCCATGGCCAAAGTGTTTCAACTAAATATAAACGATTTTTCGTTCCATAACAAATGTAATTAACAATTTTCACATTTTTGTTGTATTTCAATAATGTAAAATTTTTCAATATTGTAGAATCGTTGTGCATGATGTTACTTTCAAATAACGTATAATCATTTATTGGAATCAACTCTACACTTTGTATTATAATTGCATTGATTGAAAGGCAAAATAATGTAAGTACCATTATTGTTATTGCAGCTTTACGTATAGTGCAAATTCGACTAGCACTTAAAGGCTTCATGCAAACAATCATTCGTTCAGTTGTTACGCTTACAATTAACCACACACTTAAATCGCTGACGAAAAATCCCATAAAGGTAAATAATTTACAAGATACGTTACTTAATTGTGTTGGGTCCATATTTATTATGTTTAGTAGTTTTGGAACTAATCCAAATAACAACACAAAGTTGTCAATTATTGATAAGACTAATAAAAATATATATGTTGATTGTTTTCGGAATACTTTTTTTAATAGTATTATAGTTGCCATCATATTGCCGAAAAATCCAATTAAACATATTATTGTACCTGTTGATAGATACACAATGTATTTAAATTCCATAAATCCTTAATGGTTATTAGGTTTTATGTATATGTGTATGCTAAAATATAGAATATATAAAAAATAAATACAAAAAATGTAATTTTGTATTGTAAATTGTATCATTAAGTTGTTTTGATAAATTCTAAAACAATATATTTACCTAAATTTGTCATTTAAAAACTATTAATATTTTGAAAGAATTTGACAAATTATACATTAAATTAAATTCCAATTAATTCAATCAATAAATTGCAACTAATAAATAACAATTTGCACACTATTTTGAAATTCAATACAATTAAACATTGATTTCATAAATTTACACGATATATTTGTTATACATAGTATTGTATCAATTTTTTTGTAATATATTTATAACACAATTTATGTCATATCAAATTTGTTTATTTAATTATTTCAATTCATTTACCAGATGTTTCAACAATTTCGAAATTAATTGATACATTAGATGTGTATTAATATTAAAGTATATCCTTAGTAAAAATTTCTTACTTATATAAATCAATTTAGTTAAAAATACATGTCTGTTTATTTATTCGTGTGTTCCAGTTTATTAAAGAAAGTAAGAGGTGTAGAGTTTTAAAATTACCACTTTATAATACTAATTTTTCGTCAATTTAATTTTTAGAAATTGAGTCATACAAGGTGAAAAACCCCAATTATCCATTTTTTTAAAAATCAAATCAGTCCTAAAATTATATTTTATTATATCAATGACTTGATTGCTGTTACTTGGTTTTGATGATTTTGTCATATCAAGGTGTACCAGAGGACATGTCATATCTCATAACCATGTTAATTGATCTTCTTTAAGTGCATTTTTGCATATATTTTTTATAATCGTTAATTAAGGTTGGAAATTTACCGAATACATTTATTTGACATCAAAAACAATTTAATCTTTATAATTTATTTACAAAAATATTTAAATGTTTATTTTTTTAGTAATTATATTGCAGATATCAGAAAATACCCAATTTGACTCACAGTAGTAGCTGTAATACTTGTGAGTGTAGGTATATAACACTAGACAACACTAAAAAATACATCTGCATAAAAATAATACCATCTTGTGGATAATCTAGCGCTGATTTTAATGATATAATATATTTATAAGTTTTAGTTCATATAACCCATTTATTAACACTTTTAATGTTAAAAAAAATAACAAAGTTTCACTTCAATTCTAAAATTGACCAATTATATTATTTAAAATAATATTTACTATAAAAAAGGTGAAGTTTTTAAAGTTTGAATATTTATTTATTAATTTAAAATGCACATCTACGAAATGAACGAAACATATTATTGCTTTTGATGTGGTATATATTTGCCAAACACTAAAAAGTGTTACTTTATAACTGATAAATGTAAAAATTTGATAATACAAATATACAGTTTAATATACAAGAATCAAATTTGAAATCCCTCAAATCTATATCAAACGTGACATTCGTCTATAATGAGATTTAAAAAGAGATTTGTGAAACCTAGAATTTGGAAACATTCAGAAAATGGGAATGACTATTTATGTATTCTGAAAATAATAAAACAAACAAATAAATTAAGCCTTTACTCTTATCCGGCCACCAAGAGTTCAACTTTACCAATTCCAATGGAAATATATAATTTAGTTTCATCATCGATCGAAAAATATCGAAATAAATCTTTTCCGTAAATCTGGATTTAGACACTAGAATGTATTGTTAAAAGGTTCATTATAGCTCATATTAGATGTTCATCCTGTTAAAGCGCCTGTCCTCACTTAAATTTTTGTACACCTGTGATTTATTTAATATTCATTTCTTTTTAATTTAAATGTATTATGTATTATCCGCTATCATTTTCATATATATTAAAAAAAAATTTAAATATCTTATATACTATAATTAAATTAAAAATTAAGAAACTAAAATTAATTGAAATAGCTTAGTTGCTATGATGTTGTCAATCATTATCTTTTGATAGTGACCTGTACAATTAAAAAGAGAAGTATCATGTTGATCAGGAAAATTTTAGCTTTTTATTTGTATGGGTCTCATGCAGATCCTCGAAAAAAGTTTTTATTTTGTTGTCTAGTCTAATATATACTATATATTTCTTGTTAATGTTTAAGGTTCTCATTCATTGTTTTTCGACATTTGACCATTCACCTATTATTTTACTTAATATAGTGGTGTGAGTTATCTGGATATTACTTTATCAACTGTAATTCCTTTTAAAATTCTAGGACTATTTTGTAAAAAAAGTGTAATCTGAAGTTTTAATCTTGAAAATGCAATTTTTAGGGCTTGCGAATTATGATAATGTTTATAGTTTTATATCCTAAACACAATTTATATTGTATGAAATTCTAGGAATTTTATCATTTTTACTAAAAAATGTTATTTTGTTGTTTTTTTCGTGATTATATAATAGTTTGAAAATGAGATTTATCATAATGGTGATGATTTAAAAATTTTTATCAGATTGTGTATTTTCTATAATTTTAGGACTCGTTCGAATTTTATTAAAAAAGGATGAATGGGTAAGGACACAAGGGTAAAGGAAAAAAATAAAAAAGACCCATACTCATTCTTAACAAAGGGGAGAAAAAAGTAAATTTTGCTTACCGCTGTAGGGTTTTTGACCTTGAAGGACTCTATTTCTGAAAATTAAATTGACGATAAAACATCACCCTTGAAAAATTGTATTGGAAATATGTATTCGTAAAACTCTACACCTATTACTTTCCTAAATGAACTGGAATAAACAAATAAATAAACACATTAATTTTTATCTAAATCTTTACTTATATAATATGCTATGCAATATTTGTTTGTGGGTGTGTGTTACCGTTTATTGAAATAACTACCAAATTTAAAATTTTATAAAGTCCACATTTCTATTACAGTTGTTTCCGGGTGTGATATTAAGATAAATTTAAACCTCCCAATTTAACATCTTACGGGTCAAAAACCCCAGTTGTCCCTCTTTTTGAAAATCAAACAAGTTGGAGAATTTAAAAAATATATACTCTGATACGGATTTCAAAATCATAAACATTACCATGAATTTAAATTTAAAAAAAATATCTTCAGGAGCCAAAACCCCCAATTACTTTTTTTTTTAATGAAAACAGCCCTAGAATTTCAAAAAATTTACAGGTTTTACATTTGTATCTTGTTAACAACACAGAAAATTTCAATTCGAATAAGTGACGACTTCACGGTCAAAAAAGCATTTTAATATTCATATTTTTGTGCCGAAATATTATATTAAAACAAAAAATGTGAAATAATTAACTGTCCGAAAATTAAAAAAAAATATTATTCTGCTAGAGCTTATTCCAGTTGATATAAAATTTCAACCCAGACATCTACGAATTCCCGGTGAAAAATAATTTTTAATATATTATTAACCAATATTTTTGAAATATTTCGATTAAAATAAAAATTGAAAATGTAAATATTGATTTTGTAATTTCAAAAAAAATGTTCATTGAACGTCTACACATTTCCAATAAAGAAATATGGGTGAAAATCTATATAATTCATTCTTTCAGAATTTTTTTTGGAAGTTCATGAACCACTCCTCTAAAGAATTGATAATAGTGAATAGTAGGATTTTTAAGTAAGATTTTCAACGTGAATGTATTTTTTTAGTAGAATAAAAATAAACGGTCTGCCCTCTGCAGAGCTACCTTAGTTACCTTAGTGACATGTTCAGGATTAAAGCTATTATTTTTTTTGACAGTGGTCCATTATGGAAAAAGTTTGGGAATAATTGGTTTAAAGAAAATCAAATTTAATAATGATAAATATAATTGTAATTATATGCACTGCACATTGTGCAGACTAAACTTTTAGTAACTTTAAACGGACGGTTACCCACACTTACGTCTTACTGTTAATTTTAATTTATTTATCAAATGTATCAAAAATAAAATTGAATCTTTAATTTCTTTGGTGGACCAATTTGAAAAAACTTTATGAAACGATCCTTTAATGAAATAACCTATAGATGGTTCACTGTTTTCAAAACATAATAATAATACTTTTTGTAAGCCGAAATGTTTTATAAACTGAAAGTGGGTGAATTTAGTAATTGTGAAACTTTTTTAAATTTAAAATTAATAAATAATTATTTAACATTCATATAACTAATATTATAAAAATACCTTTGATTATTTTTTTAGTGTGTAGAGAATTTAAGAGACTTTTATATAGAATTGTGTTCAAAATTTAAACTGAAATTAAATGGTAAATGGCAACAATATACATATTATCATATTGACATTAAAGTGAATCGATCAATAAAAATTTAAAATTAATATATAAAATAAATAAGTCAAGTGATATGATTATAACATTTTTAGGATATTCATTCCTATTAATTATAAAGTTTAACTAAAATTGTAATAAATCTACGCAAATGTACTCAACCTATATATAACATTGATATATGTGTATAAAACTGAAAAATCAAATATTTATAAATAAAGATTTTAACAAGTTGAAATTTTATCGATTTTTAAAAGGGTGCAAAATTTAATTCTTCTCAATTTTACTAGATATATTGAAATATATATAATATAGTAATATTAGTGTTTGTTTAAAAAAATAGTAATAGTTAGGATTCGTTTAATTACTTTATAATTTGCATCAAAAATCCAAATGGAATTATTTAGTGTTTGCTTTCATACGCAGGGTCGTTAAGAGAGGGCTAGCGGGTTCATATGGCCGGGCCTACAATCATGAGGGTCTACCTTTTTAATTTATTTATAGGTAACGTTGGAAATTTATTAAGCATAAATTATCGTAGGATAAAATATTCTATTAACACTGTTAATTTAACAGTCCAATTAGGTATTTTTATTTTATAGATAATGAACTATCGATTAAGCAATCTATATAGGGTTCATAATAACATTATTTTAAATCATATCATGCAGCGTTTTCAATAAATTGATTTAACCTTTTTTGACTAAACTGTTTATCGTTAATAAACCATTTACAATGAAGACTTCATATAAGCACACTTTATATAAGCACATATATAAAGTGTGCTTATATGGAATCGTCAATGTAGTTATATTGTTTACAGGTTGTTTACGAAATCATGTATTATAATATTCATTTTTATTCGTGCTTACCAAAAATACTTTCTATTTCAACCAATATATAGCAATTTGTCTTTATTACAAAGCATATAAAACCGTATATTTTAAACCTTACCTTGGTTTCATTCACCTCCTAAATTAAGTTATCCTAAATTACATTACATAATACAACTTATGAATGACTAATAAGGGTCCATGCAGTGACGGATCTAGGATTTTCAGCCAAAGGTCAGGACGGATTCAAGGGGGTGCAAAAAGTGCAGTTGCACCCCTAAATTTTTAATTAATGTTTTGTATAATAACTGAAAAAGATTTTAATTTATTATAACAATATAGATGGCGCATAACATTACATTTTTTTATTTTTGCGAAAAAATATAAATTTGAAAACTATTGTATAACAACCTTTAAATAAAATTAAAAGAGACGCTTTAAAATCAAAATAGACGCCTTGATATTAAAAGAGACGCCTCTAAAATTTTTTAAAGTTAAATATATTGCTCGCTTTGTTCGCATCCCATTAACTAGCCTCTTGGATCCGCCCTATAGGTGGCGAAGTAATTATTAGGGGCTAAACTCATATAATGTATTTAAATTTGAATTTTTATATTATGTTTATTAATATATTTCTTTATTTAAAATAATTTATATTTTTTTCTAGTTTTCATCATACTAAATTTTTCAGCACCTGCATCAAAATCAATATTTTTGGCAAGTTCTCTTTCGATTATAACCAACGTTAAATCAGATAATTTAACTTAAACTGCTGTTAAACTCTAATAACAAATTAATATACATAAAAGGTAAACAATGATAACTAGCATGAATTATAATTCAATAAACGCATTTTGATGGGTTTTAAAAATTTTTTTTAATTTTACATAAAGAAAGTTAATATGCAAATTAAAATATTTAGAGCATATTTATGAAGCCAGTGGCGACCGCTCCCTGCACCCACCTAGATCCGCCCATGACCAGGCCCATCTTTACTTTGAAAGTAACTGACTAATTTGGTTTACCGAATAAAAAAAAATTTTCATAATTGTAATCAGAATTTTACTACCCACATAGAAATGAATGACTCGAAGAAATTCCCCCTTAATAAGACTGAGACAAAAAGTGTTTTGTATCTCTGGGATAACCTTAAAGTAAACACTGATAATTATTTTAATTTTATAATTCTGTTATTATGCTGCTCATTAGGTATATCTAATTATAAATCAATGAATTTAATTAATGAAATTAAAAATGGGTTCATGAAACTTAAATTAATACACAAGTTTATTTTTGAAAAGAATGATTGACTAATATCTTTTCAAAATATAGTCTACATCTGTTTTAATTTCAAATATTTTCATAAATCACGATTTTGATGAAAATTCATGATAAATATTGCAATTTATTATCCTTAATCAATTTTTAACCTTAATTTTATATTTGTGTCATTCATAAGTTAATATATACAATTAACCTCTTAGATATTTTGGAATTCGGATTAATTTAAAATGTATTTAGTATTATAATGGTAGAATAGATGCACCATCTCGACAATTGTACGAATGAGTTATAGGTGTTTTCAACTGTAATGCTTGTTGTGGAATTTTTTTAACATATTATATTTACAAATACAATTACAGATCATGAGTGCGAGAGTATTAAAAAAGAAAAGTAAATTATTAACACGCTTTATTTACTTGTTTAGGGACAGTCACTTGCCTTCTTATGTAACTTTAATAACCTTTTTTGCATTTCAAAGCCTAATTAGAATGAATTATTCCAATATAAATTTATGAAAATCTAGGTTGACTGTTATGTACTACGTACAAACAGCATCTAGTTCTGCCGTACAAATCAGAACACAAATAGGAACAATATTAAACTTTTCGACATGCTCTAAGCAAGAACTTCGGATCGTACCGAGTCGTGCTTCAGACAGTGTTGAAGGATTCCACTAGTCGTCATGTAATATCTTAACTTATCTTATGTTAACTTGACTGTTATGACCTTTGCAGAAGGTGCACGTTTCAAACATATTTTTACACAGTATAAAATTAATGTAAATTATCATATACTTGTAATTATAGGAAAATCATAATACTAAAATAATTAATTAAGCCAAATCAATTTATTAACAAACATTTTATAAATTTACTAACAAACAAAATACAAACAAAAATACAAATATTTCAAGTTCAAATGAATTAAAACATTAAGTTAATACGAAGTTAAAATATAATTATTTTATTAGTTATTTGTAAACCATTCATTTAATATCTAACATGGAATATTTTATAATACGTCCAAGCCGCATTAATGATCAAAATTGATTTAAGGTTAAATAATCCCTGGATTATAACGTCAACATTTTTAAGTTATCAGCCAAAATACAGTCAATCCTGTTCAATATGAACATTATACTGCCAAATTTTATTAGTGTCCAATGGACACTGTCCATATTTATCGTGGTAAAGAACAATGAAAAATATATACAAAAAACAACTTTAGTTAAATTGTTATGTTAACCCTGTCACTGTCTGGAATTTGTTTTAATTTAATGGTAATTAAATGGTATTAGGGAAAATGAAAAAATAGTATTAATATAGTGTATAGGAGAAATAAATGCTCTAGAATACCAGAGAATCCTTAGAAAAGCAAACAAATAACATTTTTGGATGGATTGAAGAAACATCAAGATTGTGAACCGTGTCAAACAGCAAAGACAACTTGTTCATTTATAAACGGTAATCGTATAAAAAAATTAAAAGATTGACCGGTACAAAGTCCAGATTTAAACATTATTGAAGACATGTGAAATATTTGAAAGATACGGTTTATAAGCTACATCAGTCAACTGAGAAGAACTATGGATATATACACGACGAATGGGACAGCGTACCTCTAAAAACTATTTAAGGGTTGTATGCCTCATTCCCTAGAAGAATTGTAGCGGTGATTAAAAATAAATGATAGAATATTAAATATTAGTAATTTTATATATATTTATCTAATATTTT
>LWCA01000846.1:0-16754 GCA_001642005.1 Intoshia linei | reverse complement strand
ATTTAGGCATTAACTGATTATTAGATTAAAATTTGGTTAAGATTCAGATTTGTATTATTTAAAACAATGCAATGCACAATTTGCACATGTAAATAATTGAATATTTAAAAATCTAACTTTATTAACTTTTAAAATTTAATATTAGTGCCATCATGCTGGAAATGTTAAACTATTTAACATATCAAATTTTAACTTTTCTGACTTTTGCTTGCCCTAGGCATGTCTCATGTCCAACGTATTCGAAATTCTTTCTCTTAATTGATTTTGATCAAAACTAAAACAACGATAATAAATATATGAATAATATTAATTGAACATATAATTTATATAAAAAAATCTATTTTATATTACATGATTTCATTTGGTTTGAACCGTATTTAGATTTAGATGTATGCCTCTTTTGCTTCCTTGGGATTGTCGCAGTGTATGTGGTATCTATAATGTAGATTCTACATAATTATAAAAATAATGAATATTCGATGATATATCTATTTTGTGTTACAAGTATGCATAAGATAATTAGGGTTTTGATGAATAGTAAAATATTTTATTATATTTCATGATTATTAACATTCTGTATATATTTCAAATTCAAAATGTCCATTAGTTGCACTTGTTTTTTTATATAAAAATTGTCTAAAGCAAAGTGAATCAGGCTTAATTTTAATGTTATTTTAAATTTGCAATTTAAATATTTTATTAGCATATCGACTGATTCAATCAATGGATGTAAATATTTTAGATTGTAATAAATAAATCGTTATTAAGAAAATTAGTCCTTAAGTGTAGTCATTTCTATTCTATAGTAATAATTTTCGTTTATTCAGTATCTCTATTGATTGTGTAATTGATCCGTATTTGCAAGAAAACTAATTTTCCAGCATTAATAATTAATTCATGATTTGCATATAATCCATATGAGCAATTTTCTGTACAAAACGAATATCCATATGGAAAAAATTTGAAATCAAAAAATACCACCGACTTTAGCACCAAACATTCTTAAAATGAAATAGCTTGTCGCTATAATG
This sequence comes from Intoshia linei, assembly GCA_001642005.1. NCBI lineage: Eukaryota > Metazoa > Orthonectida > Rhopaluridae > Intoshia > Intoshia linei. Next base: position 15,723 of record LWCA01000846.1, on the reverse strand, counting down.
TAAATTAAATTTTTCTCGTTTATATAAAGGTTTAAAGTTAAAGTATTAAAATAAGTTAAATCATCACATAAATTACCTTAATATGCATATTGCAAAAAATGAGAATATAAATGTATAATTTTAAATATGCTCTAAACGTGTTCTAAATTTTCACGTCATTTATATTTTCATTGCCCATTCTAAACACCCTTTCCACCAATTTATTTGTGCAAAGATTTAAATGAAAACTTGTTAAATTATTTTTTGAAGAATTACGTGTATTTTTTTATACAAAGTGAAAAAAAATTAAAAGCCTCTAAGTCAGCTTTTCTTAACAGGTGCTTGAATTAATTTCAGGGGGTGTTAGAAAAACCATTTTTATTAAACTATTCATTATACGAATTATTGAGTAAATCAGATTTACAATGCTGTACATCTCGAAATGTCAATCTTTAATATCTTCCTATAATCTATTGTAAACGGGTACTCGCATACAGGTTTCAAGAGAAATAAAGCGTGCAAAAAATATATTTGGCTTAACCCTTATTATTAAATTTATAGAACGATTTTTATGATTTTTACAGTTATTACATTTTTTCTAATTAGAAGTTAACTAATTACGTTTTTTATCAATTTTTTTTAATTTCGCTTTAATGGTCTGCACTAAAATTTATAATTTATTACCGGTCCGCGAGTGTTAGTGGGAACCCTGCATTATACCAACTTCAAAAATAAAAACAACATTTAAAATAAATTAAATGTTAAGGTTTTGAAAAAATATATTTATAATAAGTTATTATTAATAACTATTTTGCTTGGGTTGGCCGGACTTTTTCCAAATTTAAACTTAAAAAACTATACCACGACTCTTAAGTGTATATTTCTCACCCTGTATTTTTGATTTAAAAATAGTTAACAGCCTAACGTACAACCACGATTGGGGAGATACATTGTTGAACTATTCAAACTAATAATAGATAATGACATTCATCCATCTCCTTAGGACTGATAGCGCTCAATGTTAGGAAACAATAAGTTGTAGACTTCATTGTAGATCAAAATCAGGGGTCCCTAATTTTTTTTAAACAAATAAATCATTCAGTATATTTACAACTAAAATAAACACAAATTCCGTAAAGTACATGATGGATAACGAGATTTAATAAATGTCCAACAAGCAAATAAATAATAAAATTTGCAATAAATATAATTGCTTGTTTGGGTGGATTATATTGCAAGAACTACCCACTTTACCTTCTGCAAAAAGTTGGTGTTTTACTAAATAAAAATGTAATGAATATAAAAGTATACACAATACTAACCTTTAAAAAATATAGGTTTTGAAAAAATGGCTAAACCGTAAGACGTATGCAATTTATATACACATTCATAAACTCCAGTAACATTAGTATCTACAAAAATAATATACTCAATATAATGTTGTATATTAAAAACTACTTAAAGATATTGATAACTACTGAATTCACGAATAGAAACAATTTCAAAAATATAGTGAAATTCGAATATAATAGTCTATTAAATAGACGAGCTATTATAATACACGTAATAGTTAATATCTCTTTTCATTTTATCACAAATCAAAATTCAAGACTTATACACTGATCATTAATACATTGTACTAGTGGGATTTAAAAAAATATATATATAATGAAATACCTATGTTTGGTTTAATAATTATAGAAAATGTATTATTCGGATGATAATCCATTGAGATAAAACGATCCTGAGGATTGGAAATAACCTGACCATTAAAAGTCCAAAAATAAGAAACAAGAGATAAATTAGTTTCTAATCCAATAATTTGGCATGTGAGGCGTCTAAAAAAATACATCAAAAATAAAAATTGAACAAACATAAATAGGTATTTAAATTTTTGTAGTAAATATAGATTACACACTGGAGGTAAAATAATTGATTGTCAGATTTTTACTAGGTACAACTAAAATTTTAAATTACAAAACAATACACAAAAAAATTACTATCGATAACTGTAAGCCAAATAGCAGACATGTAATATTTTAGTAAATCAGAACATAAATAAACGCCGGCGTCATCAAGTGATAGCTTTCTATATATGAGAGTAGTTTGAACAGACATTTTAGGATATATGGTAGTTTTGTGAATTTCAAAATTTTTTTCATAGGAAGGTACAATGATTGATTGACTATTGTTGGATAATTTAGTTCTTCGGTACCAAACCAAATCGATATTTGTTTCATCAAAACAGCGCAATGCCAAGGTATCTCCGGACATTAAAAAAAATGGAGTAGGTGTTTCGAAAATTTGCACGTTTTTGTAGCTTACAAATAGATTTAATAATACTAGGAATATTAAACACATTCAGTTATTTATTGAGCATTTATAGTTTTTATATCGTATAACGCAATTTTAAATTTTTGTAAAGTGACTATCCACAACGCAGATGAGTTTCATTTTATTTACTCATTTATAAAATTCTACAATTTTCGTCAAAAGGCAGATGCCTGCTAAAATCTATTCATGATGATAATAAAATTATGCTCACCTTATATTTAGACTAATTTGTATAAATTTGTATTTTATCACATTTCATCAATTTTATCAATAATGAAGAGTGCATAGTGGTAACTTTAATTAAATTAATAAATTACAATAAATGAAAAAATACATTTCATACATAGATTCATCATACTAAGAAATCTCTTAAATTTAAATACAACTGATATACATGAGTTATTTTGAGACAATTTTATACTATTAATTCTAACCTGTTGCATGATACTCATTATTTGAAATGTTTATTTACATTTATTAATTAATTATACTAACAAAACTGCATTTATACATCCATCGTTTTCAGGGTTATTTGTCACTTGGGCATATTTACCTATACATTTTTATCAGAAATTTTCAATTGAGATGGTTAAATGTGTCAACGACAAAGTCACTAATCCAACTATTTTTAGCTAATAGTCTGATTAGATTTTTAACTTAAATTTAAAAAAGTCTCAATTAAAATACAAGGTAATTTTATACAAATTTTATTATAAAATAAGTCGACCTTGCAACAAAATAAAATAACCTATTAAACAAAATTTGATTATTTGTTTAAAAAATTTCTAAATCCTCTAAAAATGAAAGAAAAAGTGACTTCATTTTATTGAAATTTTCCATACATTATATAGTACCCTCTCTAGTTCACCAACGTTATCACTTGTATCGTTTTGGCGTAGTAGTGAATTTGATGAAATAGGGAAATTTTGATTGTGAATCATACATAATACTATTAATTTCCAGTAGTGGTGGATTAAGCCAATGAGTTTTTTAGATGGTGGTAGGTAGTTTTTTTATGTGGTCGATTTATGTCAAACATTGATAATGGGAGTAATCCAGGGTTTCCAACTGCGTTATTTTCCCCCCGAAAATTCGGGTATTTAAATTCAACTCAGGGCTCAGGGTTAAGTTATTTTTCTCAGGGTAATTTAATTATTTTAATAAAAATCATCAGATAGAACATATTTTATTTATATTCTATAATTTTTTTCTGAATGGTGAATGACTCTTAGTGTTAGTAATTAATTTTATTCCATTACTTAGTGACAGCCATATTTTTTGAAAAAGAGAGGCCAAAGTAAAAGAGGGCCCCAAAAAATGTTTTTGCTTCGCTGCGTATCAGCCAAATTTTGAGCTTCGCTCAAAAATTTGGGTTGAGATAACTTAATGTTGGCAACCCTGGAGTAATCATGGATATAGTATACAATTGAATCTTTCAAAATATTTTTTATGAGAATATTCTAAAATCCAACCATTTTAGTTTCAGGAAAATTCCACTTTTACCTACTTTTAAAACTTGAAAATTGCTATTTTTTAAAGTGGAATATTGTTGTCATTTTATAAATATTGCGTAATTATATACATTTATTATATGTATTTCTATAAATGCACAGTAACCCATATAATACATACAAATATACAGTTTTTTAATTCAATAAGGGTAAAAGTAATAACATTTTATCTAATGCAACAAACTTAAAAAGTCTTAAAATATATAATTTTGTAAACTCAATAAAATGTCATGTTTGCAATAAAGCAATCTAATTCAATACTCAAAATGAAAAAAGCGTGTTTTAGAATCGCATATAATAGTTGGTAAAAATAGAATTTTGCCTAATGATTTCCTCCAAAGGGCTGGTAAAACAGGATTTTTCGTTTAACGGTTGGTAAATTGTTATTTTTAGTAAAAATGGTTGGATTTAAATAGACGACATTTTTTTATGGTAATCAGATCATATATTTTTTTAAACGTTAACCAGTTTTTAACTACCTACGTCATGGGTTGTCAACCATTTTCTATTTTGCACAGCTTAATTCAATAAAAGTCGATTTGGCATCCGAAAAATGTAATAAGCTTAAATTTGAAAAAATTGTTATATAAAATGGCTTTAAATTTTAATTAGAAAAAACACTGTGGTTTATCCGATTTATCAATATTATTTATTTTAGTTAATCATAACGAATATATCATATACTACGTAAACCCTTCAAACTGAAAAATATGTTAGAAATGAAAATTTATTTTTAATTAACAATTTTAAACTTATAAATTTTAATTATAATTCTGTTAAATCAGGGGTTCCCATATGGGATCCAAAAAAGTAGTCTATTTATCACAAATGGTACATCTTCCACTTTTCTACAGTAAGGTGGTTCACTTAATCTGTCGCTACAGTATATTAAGAAATGTTTCATAATTTTCTGCGCCTTTTGAATTTTATTAACATAGCCAAATGTTAAATAAGAATTTTAAGCAAATTGTAGAGAGGATACTGTATTTCTTTATATATACAATAATATTATTTTATAGTCTATAATTTTTGACACATTTGAAGTAGTCAACATTTAAATCATAATCATAAAATAACATCATTCACATGTCGGTCATATTGTGACCAATATGTTAGTCACTTTATCCTCAGACATTTTTATTTTACAATACTAAAACCCAGAGCTAATCTACCAAACTCCGAGACCCTCTTCGGGATGGTGGGTTGTACGTAATTTTTGTAAAATGGGAGCCTCATTTTTTGAAATTAAGTAGTTAAAATATATTGACACAATGAATAAAAATTATTTTGAGTTGATAAATTAAAAATTAAAACCCTTGGACATATGACACTACCAATGCACTGGTCACTGTAATGGTTTGAGAAAATTTTTTAGGGTCCTGTTTCATTTTCGATTTCAAAAATTAGTAGGGTCGTGACAAAAACGTGAACATGAAATATAAATTAGATTTAAATTGGTAAGATACAAAATTAAAGAGCATTATTCTTTGATATAGCTGTTTTTAAGTTTCATAAATTATATCAGGGCGAACTAGAACCTTTCCCTCAAATTAGATACCCACCTTAATAAGTTGTTGACCTGTGAATTACAATTATCAATTCATATTACATTTTTTCTGAGCAATGATAAGAATAATAAAAACTTTCAAATATACCAGAAAATACAAATAAAATACCCCAAACAACTTTTCCTCCTTGTGTAACCAATCCAAGTTCACTAATATTCACCTAAATAAAAACATTAATCAAAAAAATCAACTACAACATATAAAAAAAAGTAATGAATTTTTTTGACGCATTTAATCAAAAAATATATCACGTGTAATACACAATTACACGACATAAATACAGTATTCTCTCTATAACTCGTAATTCTTAGGATTTAGAAAAAGTTGGTGAAATAGAAAATTTAAAACTAGAAACAGCAGATAAAACCTTTAAATTAAAGGTTAAATTGATTTTGAAAAATGGTTTTAAAACTTTTAATTTATATTTTTAATTAATGGCGAGTTGTGGAGAGAATACTGTATTTTAATAATAAATAAAGATAATACTTCAATCACAGTTCCTTTTGTAATAACACCGAGTGAGGTAAATAAACTACTACTTGGATTTTGTTTGACTGAAATAATTGGCAAATGGAATGTAGCTTTAAGTTCTGGATGTGTAACATGAGCTTTTTTAAATCTTAAGCCCTAAATATTTAAAAAATTAAAACATTCGAACGCTATTAAAATGAAACATACCATAGGTCTGATAAATCGCTCATATTTTGGAGGTTTTCTAGTAAACGTTTCACTGACATGGCAAACTTTAGTAACCATTCTTTTCCAAGCTTTCCCTAACATACATATAATTAATAATATAATTAAAATAAAAAACTCTTGGATTTTCCGGTTTTCAATACTTTGAACGTATCAGCATCGCTTACAGCTTTAACTTTGGGTATAGGTACGTCCCATTTACCCTACATTAGTAGATATAAGTATGAATGGAAAAGAATTACTGATTTTTCCTTTCGTTTTTGCTTAACCATATTACTTAGAATTTTAGCTCTTTTAGTTTCAGACCTATCCAAAACAAAAAATGGCATAGCTCCAGAACTAAGAGGTTCCTCTTTGTCCACATTACCCTTCTTTTTTTGATTTTGATTTTCGCTAAATGAAGTCATCAATTTAAATCAATAGACATCAATATTTCAAATACGTTTTTTTCATTTGAATTTTCTCAATGCGTCGTTTCTTGTTAAATTGTTTAGCTCTAATTTAAAAAAATTCATTTTATTAAGTTGAGTTGGAATTTACTTTATGCCGCGCAAATTCCTAGCTTGTTTTTGTATAGTGTGCGGTTTACGAGCTAGCCGTTTCCTCCTAATTACATTCATGTATAAAATATATTTATTCGTATTACATTCGTTCATCATGGTCCATACGTTTACCATACCGTTTACGGTGCAAGTCCATGTAATTATTTTGGGCCTATAATGATATTATTTTTATAATTATTCCATACTTTACCATTTAATCAAAATATTATAAATGTGCTCGAAATTTGTCACTAAAGTTGGCTATTTTTTGTATCTCTGGTTTCTGTTTAATTATCACTCTTGACATGAATTAACCTTTAATTTGATTGTTTAATAAATTATTATTTATTTATCATAAATGCATTGTATGTGACATACACTATGTCACTTGAGTTAATAATTATGTTTTTATCCTCTTTGCTGGGAAGACTAGCATAATATTTAGAATCGTTTGTAGAATTATGACGAAATCGAAAATATATTTGTACAATTTTATACAGATCAACTCAATCTAAACAAAATTGTGAACTGCTATGAACCATTAACTTGGACAACATTAACAAGTTTATAAACCACGAAAGTATATCATAGTAAGTTAATAAAGAAGACAATTACAAATATTAAATTTTATATTATGTACATTTTAATAATTTTCCGGTAACGATTTCATAAGCTATCAAGAATCGAAACGTCATCATATTGTCCTAAATAAAATGGAATGAAAATATTTTTGATACTACATACAGCTGTAAAACATATAGGTGAATTTTGGCTATAATAATCAGCGTATTTTATACAAAAGACTCCACAATCACTTCCATTATTTTGATGCGGATTCTTCTATAATATACAATTAAAATAAATAATTGGATCAAGTGTATCAAATTGACCAAACTAATCTTAAAAGTAAACATGCAGTCTGTTTAATTTTGTTTATAACTTGACCGGTTGAATAAAATAATTACTTTAGCGGTAATTAACTTCCATTGATTAATTTTTAAAGGTTTACATTGTGTTTCAGCTTCTTGAATTAAATATTGACTAAAACAATACAATAAATGTATACTTTAACACAGGGGTTCTCAACGTGGGCCATGTGACCCACAGAAAATTTTCAACATTAAAAAAAATTTATGTATTAAGCCATAAAATTTCTAACCAAAACAAGATCTATAAATGTATAATGAATTTGAAATATAAATTATGAATTATGGTTCACAGATCTTCAAAACTTTATACCAGATAATAACATCAGTCCTGAACTAACTGAAAACTCTTGGATTTAATTTAATTATTTTAAGTCTTAAAAAAAGATTTGAAATTAGTAAGACGAATAGAAAAAAAAAGTGTATTTGGATTTATGGGAATTCAAGAATCAAATCCAATTGTCTTTGATAATGTTCAATCAAGCATTATTGCTTTTCCTATAACATGGCTTGTAGAAGCTGTATTTTCAGCAGTGGTCGATATTTTTAGTAAGAAAATGTCAAAATTGGATGTGAAAAACCGATGAATAATGCGATTAATAATTGAATAAACTAATAGATATTGATTACGATTCATTGGATGAAATGCGATGTAACATAATTATGTCAAGATGAATGGAATTAAATTGAAACTTTACGAATTAAATTTATTTATATACATGATGATAATGATAACCAATATAAATGACATGTTTCTATTATTTTGAAATTAAACGAGTTATTTCATTATCAATCAATTGTATATTATAAATATTTGGAATTAATGCGAATTTAATTCAAAAAACAATAGAAAGAATGAGAATTCCATTTTTGGAACTTTTGTCCGAAAAATGGTGGAGTAACAAGAAACGACCACAAAAACTTGATGGAAATTTGAGTAGATAGCACTCTATAGATGTTTAGGTATTATACTATTCATTTTACTTATCTTATTGACATTTTAGACCATACGGGGTAGAATTAAATACCAAAAAGATGTACGATGGTAAGAATAAAATGAATTCTTTGAAAAAAGAAGTAACTGTAATGACCACTCAACCTCACTATGGGTTATTTTTTCAGTATGCTTTTTTGGGTAGTAAACATGACTATTCACATTTAAAAGAAATTTTAAAAGTTATCTTGGCTACCTGAAAAAGCTTTCAATTGAAGAAACAGACGAAGAAAGTGATACGAGATGGGGTATGATTCTCGACTCTGGATATATGGGACCGGATTCAGACACTTTAGGTTTGAGAAAATATGTAATGAATCGTCCATCTTTAATAGAACCAGTAGATGTTGAGTCACACAAGGAATTAGCCTCTATAAGGGGCTGCGTGGAAAGATTTTTTGGTCGCTTAAAAATTTCATTTAGTATATTTTCTCTAACCTATCGTTATGATATATCGCATTTTAATGTCGATTTCGATATTTGCGTTTTGTTAACAAATGAGATCATATCACGAACTCAGTTAACAGATAATGACATAATCTATGACTTCGGGCTTATATCATTACATCATGCAAATCATCTTACTAATATCAACATAATTATGTTACATCGCATTTCATCCATTGTGCAACAAACACCAATGCCAAGGCAGTCACAAACTAGTATAAATTTAAATAAATAAAGCATTTTACTGTATATAAAAATAGATATTTTAAAGTTTTTTTAAAATGGGCTATGGAATTTTAGGCAAAACGTTTTTGGGTTATGGCCTGAAAAAGGTTGAGAACCGCTGCTTTAACAAATAAAAAATACCGAAAATGATGTAAACAAACGTCATCGTGCCCTCCTAGTGAATCAAAATATACAATTCTTTTTCTCTTAATATCTATAACCTAAAATTTGATAAAAAATAACCTAAATTTAATTAGAAATTACCAAAAAACACCAATGCATTTTTTGATGAATGGGGACAAGTATGAACGATTTTGAAAATATATCTACATTTCGTGTCCATCGTTTGACACCGTTGTATCCATTTTTTAAAAGTTTAGTATAAAAGAATGTATTGAATGAGAACACATTAGGTAATTTTTCATTCTCAAAATTTCTCAATTCAATCATTTTAAAATAAACATTTATAATCTAAAAAATGATAATTTTCATAATTGAAATACAAACTGTGTCATTAAGCCAATTATTTTTTAATACTGTAACTAAATCGGCCGAGGTGATGGTATATTTACCAATTTTGGTAATATTATTCAAACGAAGAGATATTTGTATAGTTTCCATCATTTTATTTGTTAGATCTAGATTTTAATCAAGTCAACTACAAAAACAAATTACTTGGAATTATTAGCTTCTTAACAGGTATTAAATGTTGCGATATAATTGGCGTTTTTTGGCTTATAAGTAAATTTTTTTCAATCTAAAAAATAAATATTCAAACAATATTTTAACTTACTTGGCTGGATAGTTCATCAATATCATTTTTCTAGAATTTAATCATTAAAAATAAAAAATATACAAAAATTACCTTTGAATACATGTTAATTCGTTCAGTTAAGTAGTCTGAATGAACATTCCATCGACATAAACTTTTTTTTAAATTTTCAATGCTACATTACAATATATACATTTTCAAATTTTATAAAATATGTTATGACTCATAACTTATGAATTATAATGAGACCCTTTCTGTCTGCCTCGCAAAAAATTAATTAACCATGGGATCAACTCAATTGTAAAAAATTAAAATTGTTTTTTACAAATGTTAACAAATGTGATAAATAATTGAATATTTTATATAACGCATTCTCAATATTTTTACAAGTCAAGTTGGAAAACTCATTCCAACTTTTAAAAATGCCGAGTTTAGTTGAGATCAAGTTATAAAAGAGGGTATATTACAAAGTTGTTGCTTCATTGATCTTTCTTTCACAATTCAAAACATTAAAAGTAGGTCCATTTGATGTATTCGAAATTGGTAAACTTTCCTCATCTGAATCACTGTCAGATATTAGAATGGAAATGTTTTCTACATTTTTAAGATATCTAAATTTTATCGATTACATAATTAGGTATATCAAAAATTGCAATAATTTGGAAAATAGAAAATAACAACACGTATGAAAGATAGATTAAAATCTATCTTAAATCGTTACTGATTTAAAATTATAATGAATGACAACTTGTGACCAATTTTAATTGATAATTTACTGGAAATTTACAACTAAAAAAAAGCGTGAATCAAATGAATATATAATGATATCTTAAACCCTTATTGTATCACGTGTACCCTTTTGGAATCGTTTATCTGGAACAAATTTTGTATATCCGATTTATATAGAAAGGTGATGAAAATGTGATTATTTTATCTAATTATTTATTTTTTGATATTTTCTATATAAAATTGCAAAAAATGACATTTGTTGTCAATGTACTACCTATCCATAATTGCGGTGGTGGGTGTTTTTTTCAATTCCTAAAATTTATTGTATTGAATATTGATTATTATGCAGTACATTTAAATTTAATTGGTTGGGATGATCCGATCGTGTTAGGTTTTTATCGTTTTTTTTAAAACTAATAAGTTAATAAAAATTTTTAATAAATATAAATATTTGCTAAACCTGTGTAAATTTTTATAAAATTCTTCGTCTTTCATGTCAACGTATAAAATCTACAAAATAGATGAATTAAACAAATCTAAACAGTACATGATTCTTTGATTTAAATTTCCCCATTAGACACTAAAAATTGGTTTAAATTATCTAAATAGATGATTATGTTGTATCATTGCTAAACGCTATATCGAACTTATAAACAGAATAAACCCGTAAAATCAACTTTCAAAAATTAACTTTATTTCCAAAATTTAAAAGTTATATTTTTAATTGTGAATGACAAAATATGTCACTTTTTAACTCTTCTATTTGAGACTTAGAGTTGACTTTAGACTAAAGTCTATGGTCTGGACTAGGATCGCCAGAATTTAACAATATTACGACCCATTCATGGTCAATTTTCTCGTACATTCATAAACATCTCTGTAGTAACAACATTTTGAAAAATAAATTGTTTTTGCCATAAAATTCAATTGTTTTTAAGAAGTTATAACATTGACGCATCTATATTATTTCACTATCGATATGATATAATTACAACCGATGTGATAATAGCTAAATTTAAAATGGAATAACGATTGTTAATGTGATAACAATTACAACCGATGTGATAGCAATTACTTTCAATATGATAATAGTTAAATGCAGTGTGATAATGGTTTATTCGAAAAATCTTACGTAAATATGAACAGAAATTCGTTACAACTAATTAAAATTATAACAAGTATTATATGGGCCAAAATTTCTATTTTTTACAGCTGTATTTCTAAATATCACTTTTTTCTAACTGTATTTCTTAATAAACGTACCAAATTATTCTTTTTCAAATAATATAAAAAGAAAATTTCTGAAAATAAGCCAGACGATATATGGAATTGAGATGAAACTGGATTATACTATAAACGGAGATCTAACAAAACTCCAGCTACTTCTGAAATCGTAATATTTGTAGTAAAACAATATATATGAGTTATATATCGGTATATATCGAGTTGGAGATTGGAATTTAAAAAAATATATACGCTAATGCGGATTTTAAAATCATAAACATTATCATAAATTTAAATTTAAAAAAATGATATCTTCAGGGCCAAAACCCCAAATTACCCTTCCCTTTTTTTTGAAAACAGCCCTATAATTTCAATCTGAATAAGTGACGCCTTCACGGTCAAAAAAGCATTTTAGTTTTCATAGTAAATAAAAATTGAATATGTAAATCTACAATTTCAAAAAAGTGTGTATTGAACCTCTACACATTTCCAATAAAGAAATATGGGTGAAAATCTATATAATTCATTCCTTCGTAATTTTTTTCATTGCTACGCGATTTTTAAATTTCAAATTCTGATTTTCAAAATATTTTGAATAAAGTTTAAATAGAAACTAAACAACGATTACTACAAGTAATTTTCATAATTTACTATTTTCGCCAATTTTTTTAATTACGTTGAATTTCTTGTGAGATTATGAACTATTAACAATGCAATAAAGAAAACATTGCTAAAAAATTTCTAAATTTAGTTATTATGCGAATAAGTATATTTAAAATAAAAATTCAACAAAATACATATTAAAATTATCAGTAAGTTGACAGTTACATAAAACTATAATTACTATTAGATTAATGAGTAACTTTGGAAAACGTGGACGACTCATAAATCTATAATTTTTTATACTTGTATTATAAATGGTTATTTACTTACAGTTATAGTTACTTATAGTTAATAATATACACCAATATTTGTACATCAATAATTTATTACTATAATAAATAAATAATAATAAATTATCAATTGTATAAGCATTATTATGTAATTGTTTGTGATGCAATGTAAATTTTAAAGTACTTTTTACTGAGTTTTTTTTAAAGTACTTAGTTGTACTGTACTGAGTAAAAAAAAACTAAGTTGAACACAGTATTTACTACCAAAATAAAGTATTAGCTACTAAAATAAAGTATTTTCTACCAAATTAACGTATAATTACCAGGTAGCCATTTAAATATTATATATGTTGCAGTGGCGACTCTGAGGTCAAAACGTTACTCGTGCTCAACACAGTACTATAGAAACGAAACATATATAAACTTAATATCACTACAATTAATTAACTTTAAATTAAATTTTATTATTTATAACTATTATTTATACATATATTCTAATAAACGTGGTTTAATGGCTAAATATTGGTTAATATAATAATGGTTTAATATTGTATAATTAAGGATATCTACGGTAATAAAATATTCACTAAAGTGATGAATTAAATTTTATCTTTTTTAAATTCATTTTAGTACAAATTATTATAAAATTAACAAAATTATTTTTTTACAATACTACTGCAAAAATATTTGAGTATAACCATTTAAAATATTTTGACTCAGTTCATATAATTTCATGTCTTTTTTTGAAATTACAGTCGATTCTGTTTTATATAACCACCACAATTTTGTTTTGTTAAAAACGTTAGAGATTCATATAAAAAAAGATTATTTAATATTAACATAGTCATTTCTGAACAATGAACATATTATTATGTACTTATATGTATTTATTCATTAAAATCTAAGTATTATCAAATTTAATTTTACCGTCCGTTTACCGTGATATTTACATTTTTTTATTATTAACACAAATAAAAGAAAAAAAAGAAATGATCTAACAATTAATGACAAAAAGAAACTAATTAAATTATTTGATGAAGATAAATCTTCTACTCAGCGATTTCTTGCTTATAAACATAATATATCTCTAGGAATTAAAATATCTTAACAAATATATATTATTAGGTCCAGTATTATTAGGTATTATTCCAGTAAAAACATATGGGTGAAAATCCTTAGGAATTTTTTTCATTGCTACGCAATTTTTAAATTTCAAATTTTCATTTTCAAAAAATTTTGTAAATTTTAATTAATTTATGACACTACAGCAACGTAATATAAAATTAAATTTATATTAACTTAAAAGTGTTATTTTTTTATTGATAATTGTTACAAATTTAACATAAAATGGTGAAAAAAAAAACTACATTAAGTAGCTAACAGTCCAAAATAATGAAGATGAGACGTCTCAATGAGTCTCAAAAACAACATAATATCCGAAATAGGTAAGACAACAATTGTTTTTCTAAGTTTTTTTAATTAATCATCATACTGTATTCATTCTGATTTACATTTAGGATAACATAATGGTAAATTTCGACTGAAATATTTATAAAGTGAAGATTCAATTAATTATTTATACACAATTAGTTTTTTTAAGTATTTATTAAATTGGTACTGAATATACATTTGTATGTCATTACATTGAAAATGACAAAATGGGTTGATATAATTTCATTTTTTATGGAATTTATGCTATTTATGACAATTTTTAGGATTGGACTGTTTTTACTTGATTTATAATATTATACACACATTCTGTCTAATAAATTAAAAAAATGAGATAATAATTGTTTTTAAAATTCTTTACGCAAATGTTAACAAAACAAAATTAAGATGGAATAATTCACTTTAAAGTAAAAAGTAATGTGATATGACGGTTCCACCTGAAACAAATTTGGGAACCATTTCTTTAAAGGATTGATAATATTGAATAGTAGGATTTTTAACATAAATTTATTTTTTTAGTATAATAAAAGAGTGCTTTCGGCAGAGCTAGGTGCTGTTTGTACGTAGTACATAACAGTCAAGCCAGTTGATTATAATTAAAACTTTAATAGCTTAGATATGACACCACAAAATTAAAATGTTTTATGAGTGTTGTCCAGTGTAATGATACGTAATTGAAAATGTGAAATATAATCTCTACGGTTAAAAAAATATAAAGTTAGAATTGATAAAGAAATAAACGTATATTACATTGGACATTTAAATAAACATTGAAAAATCTAATCATTTTTATACAGTTTGTTTTATATTCATCGAAAATGAACATTTTTATTATTTTGTTGAGTGTATGTTTGATTTTTGCAAGTTATGGAAGTAAATGCATGTAATAATAGCTTTAATTTATTTTAGAAATTGTGAAAAAATGTAATTTTATTTGATTAATTATATAGTTAATCTTTAATATATAGTGTAGACCTTATTGTTCTAGATGTATAATATACATTGTATGGTCAAAATTTCATCGAGGCCCAAGAGTGTATCCATATTGTAGATTCGGCTCTGTCACTAATATTTAAAATTATTAATTTTAATTTTTCACTACTTGCTATAATGAAGAATACTGTGTTGGAATAATATTTTTTTAAATTCTAGAAATTTGAATTATTCAACATTTTTTCAGTAATAATTTGCAAAATGTGATCAATAAAATGGTTATTTCAGTTTTTGACAATGCAGATGCACTTTCTGATAATTAAATTTTTGATAAAACACTGACTGGAAAAATTATTTTTAAATTTTTGTTTTCAAAATTCTACGATATTAAGAGTTTAAGAAAAATTCCACTAGATAATGTTTAGTAAACTTATATATATCTAATATTTATAAACTGTTTATACATTATTATACAGCTGTAGAGTGTATTTTTTATTATTA